>JAOSBK010054525.1:0-16972 GCA_027568895.1 Erythroxylum shatona
TTTCACCATGATTTATGTCTTGCCCATTTAAGAGTAATGTTGTCTTGACCTGAAATAATTTCTTAACCAATTCTATACATTTTATTATTATCAAAACATAAGTGGGATTTAATTTGACAACCACCATTGGTCCAACAATTACTATTGTGCATGATTTGAAATCATTTATGCACATTCATGTATACTAAATATATATGATGCATGTTCATGACAATTCCTAGGTTTCTTATTCTTAATCTTGTCACATTATCAATCATGTGAAATCATATTCAATTGCTCAATCCAGACTTATCTCACAACCAACTTTCAGGTCCACTATGCTCAATTATTCTCATCAAGAAAGTGAGGTAATTTAATAAAACTTCATTCTAGAAAGCTTTTCTTCCATGTCTTAAGTTTCTAAAGATACCAAGTTCATTCCATTTGGATCATTATACTGAAAGTTATACTCAAAAGATCTCAAACTGTACTTAAGCTTCAATAGAATTCTTATGTCAACTTAGAATTAGATTCTGTAACTTTTAAAGGTAGAATTAGAATTCAATATCTTCATAAACTTTGTAGCCTTATGTCTCTATTTTAATTCAAATGAAGAATAGTCCCATTTTGAGCTTTACAGGTTAAGATATAGGCAAAATACTGAATTATGTTCAGTAAAATATTCTACTTGTCATACTTGAGTACATTTACAACTTCATCTTAAATTCTTTAATCAATCCATTTCATGTGGTCTTAATTTTTGGTGGAGATGAAGACCAATGTATTATGAGTTTATTGGCTCAATTCTCATTTCAATTAGATTTCTGTAAAAGAAGTTATAATAAAAAGATCAAAGTATGTTCAAAAAATAACCCCCTTCAAAAAGCATGGAAGTCACGATCATGCACTTGCACGACCGTGGCATTCCAGATAGATTAGAGATGTCATGATCATGCAGAAGCACGAACACGAGTCATGAAAGATCCTCCTTTTTCACTAACTTGTTTTCTTCTTCTTCTTTCATTCTTTTCCTAGATTTTCTCACTTCTATCTTATTCAATGAACACATAGATCACTTCAACCAATTCCTCTACTTCCATTTTAGTTCTACAATACACAGTAAAAACCAAAATTCCAAATTAACACTAAAAACTCAATCGTAGGTGTGTGACATTATGCACACCCATACATGCCATGCATACCTATGTATGTCCATGCACGATTATGTAATCGACTAGCTTGTTCCATTTTTCTATATCTTTCGCAGATTTTCATCATTCTTTCATCACATATTCTAGACTTCTATATCCAATACAACCTCTAAACCCATCAAGTGCAAGCTTATATGATAATTCATGAAAACCAAAACCTACACAAGCTTTCTCTCACTATTGTGTTTTCCAAATTTTTCTCACTTATTTTTTCTTTATATTAATCCATTCGTAATTCATATTCTCTACATTTTCACACCCATTGCAACTTATATTACACTAAAACAACTAAAAAATTCAAGAACATAATTCAAACTTCAAAAACCATATATGAACTATGTGCTTTCTCTCTACTACTACGTTTATTTCCATTTAAAACCAATCTCGGATTCAACACAGAACCGAACCTATACCATTTTTATACTTCGCTGCTATTGCTTCTAGTCAACTCAAATAATCTTAATCATCAAAAATAGAGCATATATAGCTATTCCAGTATCTAAACAATTTTTAAGTCACACCATTTTCATATAATACATTCTGAACATCACCAAAGCTATCAGATTATGCATGTACTCATTTCCAGTACTAAAACATCATCACATTCATTCATAAAACCCAAAAAATTAGAAACATCACTTACTTGATTCTTCAAACAAATTCCAACTATGACAGTGAATAGCAGGGTTTCGGTGGATGGAGGGAAAAACAAGACTAAAGAGAAACAAATTAACAGTTGGACTGGGTTATTTGTTTTGCAAAGGACAAGATTGATATAAAAATCAAACTAGTATTTTGGTGATGCAGATTCAGTGACTTTCGATGAAGAGCAACAAAATCTTCAGACAATAAAGAGCTTCAGTCATTTTGCCTTATAATATACGTACTTATGTGTGTTTTTATCATTTAGACACATGGATCCATGCATGCCTTCCATTTTCCCTTCATGCAAGCTGCCGCTTGTCTCCTACATGCCAAGCCATTTGTCACACTCCCATTTGTCACATATTCATGTATTTTCCTAATATTCCAAAATTTCTAGAAAAATTCCTAATATTCCCAAAAATTTTGAAATAATGTGAATACTCCTCAAATGAGTTTTCTGCAATTAATTTCATTTATAAATCCATTTTACCCAAAAATGTCATGAATGCAAGTACATTTATTTTATACAAGTCCAAAAATTCATAAGAACATAACAGCAAAATACACAATTATGCAAAGCATAAAGTGCATTGAAATTCCTAATTTTCTGATCCCTAACATGGGGTGTTACATCATAGCAACTTGCTTTCTTGATTTTCAGGGGTAAACAATGCCATGTACCATAGTATTGAAATCAATTTTAGGAGGAAAATTCAATTGAATAATACATCATCTTCAATATGATAAATTCAGACTTAGTATTAATAGAAGAAATTCATAGGTTTAATAGACATGACAGTTCTTTGCATAATAAGTCCGACGGTATATAGGCAAGAAACCCATGATCGAGCTCTTGTAAGGCTTATCAATGAAAAGCTCCCTAAGCCTAGGAGTTACAACAAGAACTTGCTTTCTTGATTCATAGGTGTAAATAATGCCGCATACCATAGTGTTGAAATAAATTGTAGGAGGCAGGTTCAATTGATTAATACTTCAACATCAAAGTGATTAATTCAAACTTAGTATTAACACAAGAAATTCATAGGTTTAATAGACATGACAGTTCTTTGCATAATAACTCCCTAGGATAGTATATAGGCTAGAAACTCATGATGCAGCTCCCGTGAGGCATATTAGTGAAAATTTCCATGAACCTAGGAGTCACAGCAAGAACTTGCTTTTTTGATTCACAGTTGTAAATAATGCCACAAATTATAGTTTGAAATCAATTGCAGGAGGTAGATTCAATTGATTAATACTTCATCGTCAAAGTGATTAATTCAAACTTAATCATAATACAAGAAATTCATAGGTTCAATAGATATGACAGTTCTTTGTATAATAAGCCCCTAGGGCGGTATAGGTTAGAAAAGCGTGATGTAGCTCTTGTGAGGCTTATCGGTGAAAAATTTCACGAGCCTAAGAGTCACAACAAGAACTTCTTTTCTTGGTTTATAGTTGTAAATAGTTCCACGTACCAAAGTCTTGAAATCAATTATACGAGGCAAATTCAATTAATTAATACTTTAACTTCAATGTGATCCATTCAAATCTAGTCGTAACTGAAGAAATTCATAGGTTTAATAAACATGGTCGTTCTTTGCATAATATGTCCCTAGAACAGTATATAGGCCAGAAACCAATGATGCAGCCCCCGTGAGGCATATCGATGAAAAATTCCACGAGCTTAGGAGTTATAGAAAGAACTAGCTTTCTTGATTCACTGTTGTAAACAATGACACGTATCATAATATTGAAATCAATTGTAGGAGGCAGATACAATTGATTAATACTTCAACTTCTAAGTGATTAATTTAAGCATAGTATTAACACAAGAAATTAATTGCCTTAATTGATATGACAGTTCTTTGCATAGTAAGTCTCTATTATGGTATATAGGATGGAAACCCGTGATGTAGCTCCCTTGAGGCATATCAATGAAAATTTCCAAAAGCCTAGGAGTCACAGTAAAAACTTACTTTTTTGATTCACGGGTGTAAACAATGCCATTTACCATAGTATTGAAATCAATTGTAGGAGGTGATTCAATTGATTAATACTTCATCTTCAATATGATTAATTCAAACTTAGTATTATCACAAGAAATTCATGGTTTTAATAGACATGAAATTTTTTTGCATAATAAATCCCTAGCATGGTATATAGGCTAGAAAACCATAATATTTGACGCTTATCGGTGAAAAATTCCACGAGCCTCGAAGTCACAACAATTTGGTTTCTTGATTCATAGGTGTAAACAATGCCACCTGCCATTGTATTGAAATCAATTGCAGGAGGTGGATTTAATTGATTAATACCTAATCTTCAATGTGATTAATTCAAACTTAGTATTAACATAAGAAATTCATAGGTTTAATAAACATCACAGTTCTTTGCTTAACAAACCCCTAGGAGGGCAAGTAGGTTGGAAACCTACGATGCAACTCCCGTGAGGCTTATCGTTGAAAATTGCACGAGCCTAACAGTCATAGCAAGAACTTGCTTTCTTGATGTTCAGAGGTAAACAATGCCATGTACTATAGCATTAAAATTAATTTTAGGAGGTAAATTTAATTAACTAATACTTCATCTTTAGTATGATAAATTCGGACTTAGTATTGACAAAAGAAATTCATAGGTTTAATAGACAAGATAGTTCTTTTCATAACAAGTCCTTAGGATGGTATATGGGCTGGAAAGTCGTGCTCTCGTAAGGCATATCGATGAAAAATTCCATGAGCCTATGAGTCACAGCAAGAACTTACTTTTTGTTTTACAGTTGCAAACAATGCCGCGTTTTATAGATTTGAAATCAATTATAGATGGCGAATTCAATTTATTAATGCTTCATCTTCAATGTGACTAATTCAAACTTAGTCGCAATATAAGAAATCGTAACACAAGAAATTCATAAGTTGGTAGACGTGATAGTTCTTTACATAATAATCCCCTAGGACGATATGGGCTAGAAAAGCATGAAGTCACTTTCGTAAGGCTTATAGGTGAAAAATTCCACAAGCCTAGGAGTCATAGCAAGAACTTCCTTTCTTGATTCATAGTTGTAAACAACGCGATGCACCATAGTCTTAAATTCAATTATACGAGGAAGATTCAATTGATTAGTACTTCATCTTCAATGTGATTAATTCAAACATAGTATTAACATAAGAGATTCATAGGTTTAATAGACATGCCAGTTCTTTGTATAATAACTCCCTAGGATGGTATATAGGCTAGAAACCTATAGTATAGCTCCTTTGGGGTTTATCGGTGAAAAATTCCACGAGCCTCGAAATCACAACAACTTGCTTTCTTGATTCACAGGTGTAAACAATGCCACCTACTATAGTATTGAAATCAATTGTAGGAGGCAGATTTAATGGGTTAATGCTTAATCTTCAATGTGATTAATTCAAACTTAGTGTTAACATAAGAAATTCATCGGTTTAATAGATGTCACAGTTCTTTACTTAACGAACCCCAAGGAGAGCAAATAGGTTGGAAACCTATGATGTAGCTCCCGTGAGGCTTATTGGTGAAAATTTCCATGAGCTTAAGAGTCACAACAAGAACATGATTTCCTGATTTTTAGGGGTAAATAATGCCACATACCATAGTATTAAAATCAATTATAGGAGACAAATTCAATTGAATAATACTTCATCTTTAGTATGATAAATTCAGATTTAGTATTAACATAAGAAATTCTTAGGTTTAATGGACATGACAGTTCTTTACCTAACAACTCCCTAGGATGGTATTTAGGCTGGAAAGCTGTGATGTAGCTCCCATGAGGCATATCAATGAAAAATTCCACGAGCCTAAGAGCTACAGCATAAACTTCCTTTTTTAACTCATAGTTGTAAGCAGTGCCATGCACCATAGTCTTGAAATAAATTATATGAGGCAGATTCAATTTATTAATACTCCAACTTCAATTTGATTCATTCAAACTTAGTCGTAGCACAAGAATTTCATAAGTTTAAAAAATATGCAGTTCTCTATGTAACGGGTCCCTAGAATGGTATATAGGCTGAAACCCGTGATGTAGCTTCCGTGAGGCATATTGGTTAAATATTCCAGGAGGCAAGGAGTCATAGCAAGAACTTGCTTTCTTGATTCACTGTTGTAAATAATGCGACATACTATAGTATTGAAATCAATTATAGGAGGTAGATTTAATTAATTAATACTTCAACATCAATATGATTAATTTAAACTTAGTGTTGACACAAGAATTTCATAGGCTTAATAGATATGACAGTTCTTTGCATAATAAGTCCCCCTTATGGTATATAGGCTAGAAACCCATGATGTAGCTCCCATGAGGCATATTGGTGAAAAATTCCATGAGCCAAGGAGTCACAATAAGAACTTGCTTTCTTGATTCACTGTCGTAAACAATGGCATGTACCATAATATTGAAATCAATTGTACGAGGCAGATTCAATTGATTAATACTTCAACATCAATGTGATTAATTTAAACTTAATATTAACACAAGAATTTCATAGGCTTAATAGATATGACAATTCTTTGCATTATAAGTCCCCATTATGATATATAGGCTAAAAACCTATGATGCAGCTCTGAAAGGCGTATCGGCGAAAAATTCCATGAGCCTAGGAGTCACAGCAAAAACTT
Organism: Erythroxylum shatona; assembly: GCA_027568895.1. Classification (NCBI taxonomy): domain Eukaryota; kingdom Viridiplantae; phylum Streptophyta; class Magnoliopsida; order Malpighiales; family Erythroxylaceae; genus Erythroxylum; species Erythroxylum shatona. The sequence goes on from JAOSBK010054525.1 coordinate 6,480, forward strand.
GCTTTCTTGATTCATGGGTATGAACAATGCCACATACCATAGTATTGAAATCAATTGTAAGAGACAGATTCAATTGGTTAATACTCCATGTTCAATATGATTAATTCAAACTTAGTATTAACATATGAAATTAATAGGTTTAATGAACATGATAGTTCTTTGCACAATAGTCCCCAGGATGGTATATAGGCTAGAAATCATAACGCAACTCTTGTGAGGCTTATCGGTGAAAAATTCCATGAGCCTAGTAGTCACAATAAGAACTTGCTTTCTTGAGTCTCAAGTGTAAACAATCCCACGTAGCAAAGTATTGAAATCAATTGTAGGAAGCAGATTTAATTTATTAATACTTAATCTTTAATGTGATTAATTCAAACTTAGTATTAACAAAAAAAATTCATAGGTTTTATAGACGTGACGTTTCTTCGCATAACAAGCCCCTAGGAGGGCAAATTGGCTAGAAGTCCGTGATGCAGCTCCGTGAGGCTTATCGGTGAAAATTTCCAATAGCTTAAGAGTCACAGTAAGAACTTGTTTTCTTGAATTTCAGGGTAAACAATGCCATGTAGCATAGAATTGAAATCAATTTTAGGAGGCAAATTCAATTGATTAATACTCCATCTTCAATATGATAAATTAGGACTTAATATTAACAGAAGAAATTCTTAGGTTTAATAGGCATGACAGTTCTTTACATAATAAGTCCCTAAGATGCTATATAGGAAAGAACCAATGATGTAGCTCCTGTGAGGCTTATCAATTAAAAAATCCTCGAGCCTAGGAGTCACAACAATAACTTGCTTTCTTAATTCATAGGTGTAAATAATGCCGCATACCATAGTATTAAAATAAATTATAGGAGGCTGATTTAATTGGTTAACACTTTAACTTCAATATGATTAATTCAAACTTAGAATTAACATATAAAATTTATAGGCTTAATAGACACGATAGTTCTTTACATAATAAGTCCCTAGGATGGTATATCAACTAGAAACCCTTGAAGTAGCTCCCGTGAGGCGTATCGGTGAAAAATTTCCATGAGCCTAGTAGTCACAACAAGAACTTGTTTTCATGATTCACAAGTGTAAACAATGCCACATAACAAAGTATTGAAATCAATTGTAGGACGCATATTTAACTGATTAATACTTATTCTTCAATGTGATTAATTCAAACTTAGTATTAACACAAGAAATTCATAGGTTTAATAGACATGATAGTTCTTTGCATAACAAACCCCTAGGAGGGAAAATTGGCTGGAAACTTGTGATGCAGCTCCCGTGAGGCTTATCGGTGAAAAATTTCAAAAGCCTAGGAGTCACAGCAAGAACCTATTTTCTTGAATTTTAGGGGTAAATAATGCCACATACCATACTATTAAGATCAATTATTGGAGGCAAACTCAATTGATTAATAATCCATCTTCAGTATGATATATTTGGACTTAGTATTAATAGAAGAAATTCTTAGGTTTAATAGACATGATATTTCACTACATAATAAGTACCTAGGACCCTATATAGGCTAGAAAGCCATGATGCAGCTCCTGTCAGGCTTATCGATGAAAAATTCCTCGAGCTTAAGAGTTATAACAAGTACTTGCTTTTTTGATTTATAGGTGTAAATATTGTCGCGTACCATAGTATTAAAATAAATGTTAGAGGTGGATTTAATTGGTTAATACTTCAACTTCAATGTGAAAAATTCAAATTTAGTTTTAACACAAGAAATTCATAGGTTTAATAGACATGATAGTTCTTTGCATAATAAGCCCCTAGGATGGTATATAGGTTGGAAAACTGTGATGCAGCTTCTATGACGTGTATCAATGAAAAATTTCATGAGTCTAAGAGTCATAGCAAGAACTTACTTTCTTGATTCAGAGTAGTAAATAATGCCACGTACCATAGTCTTGAAATCAATTATACAAGGCAGATTCAATACTCTATCTTCAATGTGATTCATTCAAACTTAGTCGTAACGCAAGAAATTCATAGGTTTAATAGATATGGCAGTTCTTTGCATAATAAGCTCCTAGGACGGTATAGGTTGGAAAAGCATAATGGAGCTCCCATGAGGCTTATCGGTGAAAAATTCCAGGAACCTAGGAGTCACAACAAGAACTTCCTTTCTCGATTCACAGTTGTAAACAGTGCCACGTACTATAGTCTTAAAATCAATTATACGAGACAGATTCAATTGATTAATACTCTAACTTCAATGTGCTTCATTCAAACTTAGTTGTAACGCAAGAAATTCATAGGTTTAATAGACATGACAACTATTTGCATAATAAGTCCCTACGATGGTATATAGGTTGGAAACCCGTGATGTAACTCCTATGAGCCACATTGGTGAAAATTCCATAAGCCTAGGATGTTGGATCGAAAAATTAAGCATGCACAATTTGTCTAAAACTGAAGATTTCAAAACTTTTTTTAAATATCAAAGTTGCAACGAAAGCAATATAACCAAATCAACATGTAAAGCCATAAATGATACAGTATAAGGCAAATAATTTACTTAGACACAAGATGAAAATTATACCGACTCCTTACTATAGCTTTGACTCCTCACTTTTGTATCCTCTTCGAATCCTTACTATAGCTTTGACTCTTTTGTATCCTTTCATTTGTTAATGTATCCTCTCCTTGTTGTTATATCCTCGACCAATCCGATCTACAACTTGTTCTTCTTGGAAAACATGGTTAACAAGATCCTTTGGTGGGAAAGGAGAAGAAATATTTTGAGGATATTTTTCTTAGAAGAAAGAAGCCAAAAATGAGGCTTTTCTCATTCAATTTTCAGCTAGCTTATGCAAGATACCAGAGAGAGATAAAAATTCAACAACCCCTTGTATTCTTTCTCTCCATGGCGGTTAAGCCTAAAAAAAAGAAGTGAAGTGCATCCAATGCTTCACATCCTTCCTTAATCAATCATACAGAAGCCAATAAATGAGACTCTTCTCATTTGTTTTAAAAAAGCTATATGAAAAGACCAATAACCTAAAATGGTATACCTAATTTCTAGTTTTATCATGAAAAGAAGGAAAATGGTTAATCAAATGCAACTCTTTCTTCTTTAATGTAATTAATGCCAAAAGGTTACATGCTATCACTAAATGAAAACCATTAAACTGTTTAATGATAAGATCATTGCTCCATTTAATGATGATAAAACATGCTAAAAACCATCTTAAATATAGCAAACCAATGCTAAATGTGCAGTTGCACATTTATCCTATTAAAATTGAAAATCCACCTCCTTTATCTTTAATAACTTTATTCAAATTTAATTAATCAAATTAAACCAAAGTTAAGCCCATATGGGCTTCTAATTAACAATTAATTAAAGCAAGCCTAACATTCAATCATAGGCTTAGAACCTCTATTTTGCATCATTCTGCCTTGGACTCTTAGGTAATTCCATAATAAAGTCCATAGTGATCCGCTCCCATTTTCACTCCAAAATAGGCAACAAATGTAGTTTCCCTACTAGAGCCTGGTGCTCAACCTTAACTTGCTAGCATATTATACACTTAGATACATACTCCGCCATTTGCTTCTTCATTTCAAGCCACCAAAAATGTTATTTTAGCATCTTATACATCTTGTAGTGCCAGGATGCATAACATAGGTGGCCATATGAGCTTCCTCAAGAATTTCCTTCCTCAGATCATCCACATTAGGTACAGACAACTTCTATTTCAACCATAATGTCTCATACCTCAAATCAAACTTGGAATCCGAATTCATCTTCATTTTCTCCATAATCTTAACTATATCAAAATCTTTCCTCTAGACCTTTCTAATTCTATCATGCAACATCGATCTCAGCTTCAAAGTAGCAATCAGTGTCTCATCTTTCTCCATACTCAACTCCACATCTAGAGCTCTCAAATGAATTAAGTTGAGTAACCTCGATAACTGAATCTGAGATGCACTGATATTAGACTTTCTACTCAAAACATCAGCCACCACATTAGCTTTCCCCGGGTGGTTTTCAATCATGTAGCCATATTCCTTCAGTAACTCAATCTATCTCCTCTGTCTTAAGTTCAACTCCTTCTAACTCAGTAGATACCTCAAACTCTTATGATCTGTATAAATATGGAATGTCTCTCCATACAAGTAGTGTCTGTAAATCTTTAGAGAAAAGACAATTGCAGCTACCTCTAAATCATGTACCGGATAATTAATCTTGTGACACCTTAATTGTCTCAATGCATAGGTGATCACCTTGCCATACTACATCAATACACATCCTAATCCTTGATGCAAAGCATCACTATATACCATATATCTTCCAGTCCCTGATGGAATAGTCAACATCGTTGCCGTAGTCAACCAATGCTGCAGCTCCTCAAAGCTATTCTGACACTCCTCATTCCATCTGAACACTACATTCTTCCTCAGAAGTTTTATCAAGGGGGCTGAGATTAGAGAAAACCCCTCGACAAACTTGCAGTAATATTCAGCCAATCCTAGGAAGCTTCAGATTTCAGACACAGTCCTCAGAGCTTCCCAATTCATCACTACCTCAATCTTCCTTGAATCGGTTAGAAATAGTCGATTAAGTAAAAAAGAGGAAGAAGTGATGAAAAATATTGTTTTGTCAAAATCTGGGGAACAACGTCTATCACAATTGTGCATAAGCACGATAATGAAAGAGAGGGAGCCTCACAGGAGTTGCACGATTGTGCCAGAGAGTAACCCTCAAACGATATGCACGATGACTATAAGGAGATACCCAAAAAGCACTATGATGTATAAGCACGATCTTGACAATGAAGAATCAGCTGGAATTGCACGATTGTGTATAAACACAATCGTGACATTGAGAGTACAGAGATATATAATACTTTTGAACATCCTTCCCTCTTTTTGCCATAACTTGAACAACAATAATAATAAACAAATTTATTTTCTGATTTATTATAGTATATTATGTATATATGTAAATATGCATAGATGTGACTTAACAAGTGACGATCCTGAAAATTCACAAGCTTATTATTAATAATAACAATAGTAATAATAATAATACCAATTAATTAAAAACTAACTATTTACTTCATTAATTAAACTATAATATATTATGTATATATGTACATATCCAAAATTGTGAGTTAATAATCGTGATTAATAATAATAATAATAATAATGATAGCGGCAATTTACAATCTCATTAATAATAACAATAATAATAACAAACAAATTTATTTACTCATTTATTATAATATATTATGTATATATGTGCATATGCACGGCTATGAATTAAAGAGTCACAACTGTGACAATTCATGACCTTATTAATAATAACAATGATGATAATAATAATATCAATTAATTATAATAATTAACTAATTATTAATTGTAATAATTATAATATATTATGTATATATGTACATATGCACAGCTGTAAGGCAAACAACAACAACAACAACAACAACAACAATAATAATAATATCAATTAATTAAAATAATTTTTTAATTAAATGATAATTAATTAAATTATGATATATTATGTATATATATAAATATCCACAACTGTGACTGTTAATAATAATAATAATAATAATAATAATAATGTCCATTAATTACCAAATAATACTTTAAAAATTTATTCCATGATTCATAATAAAAATTCAAAATTCAAAATTCACAACCTCGTTAATAATAATGATAATAATAATAATAATAATAATAATGTAATAATAATATCAATTAATTAATTAAAAATACTTATTTAATTCATTAATTAAATGATAATTAATTCATTGGTTAATTATAATATATTATACACCTGTGACACATGTATATATTAAAACTAAACATCCTAAAAATTATTATTATTAAACATATTTATTTACAGATTAATTATAATAAATTATAATATATTTATTGAGACGTTGAAATTTTATTTTTTTAAAATGACATATTAATCTATCAGTCAATCGTGCCATCATTTATAATTAGCCTGTTTCTAATTAAAAGATGTGACATGATAATTATTTCTTTACTAAATCAACCAAACAACGTCTTTATATTTTCTTCTCTAACATAACTTTTGTAACCTAACTTCTGATATCAAAATTGTCCATCTTCAAATTATAAAAATTGTACATTCCACACAACTCAGCTTTCCTATTTCAGTAGACAAGAGATTACTACTATCTGTAAGTTATTCCTTACCCTTCTTTGTAATTTTCTGGTTTTTAAATTTTTATTAATTTCATTTGTGATTTTGAATGTTTTCTTTGTGAAATTTAAAATTTCTACCTGTGAGCATCTCGTGGGTTAATATATTATATTTTTGGGATAATATTATGTTAATATTTCATCGATTATTATAATCTTTTATGAAATATAAAATGCAACTGTTTTGTACCTTTTTTCCACCAACTGTTATACCAAAATTTCAATCGTCATCTGGAGTTTTTGACAAAGTTAATTTAATTGTTTGGTTCTAATTCTAAATGTTTGGTCTATTAAATTTTTATCAATTTCTGTATTGAAATCGAAAGACGTCATGGTGTCATTGAAGTCCATGATATTCATGTTTATATGGTTAGATAACAGATATTACATTTTTAGGATTATATTGTGTTAATGTATTAGACTTTTTGGATAATATTGTGGTGTTGTTTATAAAATGCAACTGTTTTATACTTTTTTTCATCAACTATTATATGAAATTTTCAATTCAGCTAGAAGTGGAGATTTTAAGAAAGTTATTAGTTACTAATCATCATTATATATTAAAGCATTCATAGTTGTGACCAATAGGTCACAGCCGTGCTTTTTTTTGTCAACTTTTACTATTATGTTTATATTGTAAACTTTTGTTTCCTTTTTATCTCTTTCTTCTCTAAATTCTAACTTTTTTTGAAAATTTTTGTTAACTGTTACTATATATATTAAATAAGTCATAATCGTGTCTTTTAATATTGAGTTAATTCAATTAAATATTGACTAAAATTATTATAATTATTAATTATATATTGATAGTCACCATTGCAACTTATGATAATTATTAATTATTATTATTAATTATGACTTATTCTCTTTGCATCATGCATGTCGTGCTTTTTATTTATTAAATTTTATTGTTATTTTCATAATTATAAATTATTATTAAGATATTTATTTCATTAAGCTTCAATAAATATACATGATTATAATTTCATGTACTACTTAATCCATTTATATCTCAAATGTGGAAAATTATGAATTAAAAACTTACTTTTCATAAATTACAATAATAAAAATTTGAAACTAAGTTACATATGGTTATATTAATGTTATGTTATCTTCTTTATATAATGATAAGTATTTTTCCTATCTAACATTAAATAGAATTCTTGGATTTATTTTTTCAATTATTATGTATGTACAAAATACATGATAAACAATTTTAAGTAGCTTTCATTTGCATAGCTGTCACGTCATATCCGCAATTAATCTTTTAAATATTTCATTTCTTGATATTGTTTCTCCTAATCAAATTTGACCTTAATTTTTTTAGGTTTTCTTTTTTATAATTCTTACGTTGTTCGTTATTGTGCTATTTAGGTATTTCCAATTTTGTCAAAAATTATTATATAAAATTCCATTCTATCTGTTCCTCATTAATATGACGATTATTTCTTTGCTTTATTTATCTTCTTTGTTAAATGTATGATTAAGCTTCTTTCTTAAACATATGGTTTATTGCATGTATTTTGTTATATTAATGGATACAGTAGATATTATTGGTTCATGATAAACTCTTTATTAAATCTATGATTTGTTAGATGTATTCTCTTATATTGATGAACAAAAATGAGATTATTGCTTCATTTTCTATCATGTTATATTTTGACATTTTAAAATTGCAGTCATCGTTTATTAATGTAACTAAGCATCACTGAATAATATTTATCATATATATTTATCTATATCTCTCATTTAATAGTATTAATAAATATATTTAATGATATAAACAGTATAGCTTTATATATATATATATATATATATATATTTCTCACATATTTTTAGCACGGATATTTAAATATTTTAAAAAATATTATAAATCAATATATGAAGAACGTAAGTATTGTTTACATTTAGATATGGATAGAAATGTCAAGAGACGTCAAAAGTATGCGGAAATGTCAGAAAATGAAAAGCAAGAATTCTTGCGACGACTTAGAGAAACTCGTGCTGCAAAAAAGAGAAATGCTACTTTGCCTACGGTTTCTCAAATAATTATTGATCAACATTCCAATTTTTTCATTGATAGTGAACCTTCCAGTGGTCAACTTTTCATTAATCAATCTAGTGGTTATCTATTACAAAATCAATCTCTCGATTTTAATGTGAATCATGTTGATCCAACTCATTGTTGTCTCCAACTAGAAGAAATTGTTGATACGACATCAACATTTGAAGCATCTAATATGACATGTGATAATTCAAACTTTCCAACTGTATCTTCTTTTCCAATTCAACCTAACTCAGTGATAACTATTGAAGATCAAGGTATACATTTTTTACTTATATTTTTAATATTTGTAATATTGTTACTACACAAAGTGATCATCTTACTTTTATATATTTTAAGGGATAAGTCGTCATCATTCTTTGTCAAAGTTAGCATCTTGTAGAATTTACCTATTGAGTCTCAACAACTTCACTTTGTTCCAAATTGTGAACATTATCATGCAAAGAGATTTTATCTTGAACCTCCATCATTTTGTTATTCATCAGGACATATTTCCATTGTTGCTCCTAAAATGTCATATACTTTGAAACGATTATTTATTGACAATGATGAAGAATCAGAACATTCTAAGAAGAATGTGCGTACATATAATAACAATGTAGCTTTTACTTCCTATAGAGCTAAGCATGATCTAGAACTAACAAAAAACAAGAAAGGGGTTTCTACATTTCGTCATCAAGGTCAAGTTAATCATTTCTTTAACAGTTTAGTTTCAACAAATAATAAGGCATCTAGAATCTAGCTCTATTTCTTTGATACTGATGAGGAACTAAAAGGAAGGACTAACATTTATGATAAACTATATGAGAATGCATTAAAACTTATTATGGTAATTTTAGAAGATAATCCTTATGCCAAGTTCTTTCAAAGTCTTAGGGAGATTCCATCGTTTGAGAATCATGCAATAGCCCTGAGGTGTTATCCTGGGCTTGATCAACGTGTGTATAATCTTCCTACTACATCACAAGTGGTCACTATATGGACTGAGATTAATGATGAACAAATTAATAAATATCCTCACATCTGAGTCTATACTCACTCGGGTACAAGTTATAGAATTCAATCTTATTATGCATGTTATGACCCCCCTCAAGAATAGGATGTGAGGGAACTGATGTTCATTTCCACTCCTTTACTGATCCATTTGAATTATTCACTATGGAAAACACAGGTAAGTTTCTCTTTTTGTTTTATCATTTGTAAACTATTATTTAATTCTACAGTTTTATTTATCAAATTCATCTTCTTTACTACTAGTTGCGGATGAAGAATATTATGATGATGGTTTTGTTTCTATTAGAGAATATTATTATTATAGGCTATAAATGAGAGAAAATGATGAATCTATACTACTCCATAGCTTGAGACTGCTTCAACAATTTGTTATGGGCACCTATATAAAGATTGAAACATTTCGACTTGATTTCCATAAAAAAAACAAAACGAGATACAGACAAAAATAATGCAAGCTGTCTTGGATAGTATTACCGTTGGTCAAACAGAAGGTTCTAGAATTGGTCGTCGATTTGTACTCCTACCTTCATTTATCTATGTTCCAAGGGACTTGAAATGACATTATCTTGACACAATGGCTCTGGTACAAAAATATGGTAAACCAGATATTTTTCTCACCATGACTTGCAACCCTATATAGAGAAAGAAAAACAAAATAATCTCAAATTTCATGAAAAGCCACAAGATAAACTGAATTTATTGTCTAGAGTATTCAGAGTTAAATTTGAAATTTTAAAAAATGATTTGATCAAAAAATAAATCTTTGGATATGTGGCCGCATTTGTTTTTGTTATTAAATTTCAGAAGCATGGATTCCCTCATGCTCATTTATTACTAATACTTAAGCCGCATTCTAAATTGTTAAATCTAGATTCTTACAATCAGATCATATCTGTTGAAATACCAGATCTTGATCAAAATTCTCTCGATTTATTCTCTTTTCATTAAGCATATAATTCATGGTCCTTGTGGTTTTATGAATAAAGATTACCCCTGCACGAGAAATGGTGTGTGCAAAAACAATTATCCCAAGAATTTTGCTCCTTTTACTATTCATGGTGAAGACAATTATCTATGTTATAGATGAAGAGATGATGGAAGGAAAGTTAAAATTTGCAGACATAAGATTGATAATGTTGGACCCCACCCCCCACCCGAAGGTGTTTGCGGGTTATACCACGGCGGGTGTTTGCGGGTTATACCACGGCATC
>JAOSBK010054612.1:0-16962 GCA_027568895.1 Erythroxylum shatona
ACCGGTGTGACGTAATAATTATGCAATAATTATATTTAATTATATATAATATTAAAAATATTTAAAAAATAAAAAAAATTCAAAAAATAAAAAAAAAATAAAAAAAAATAATTGTCAGACCGGTCCGACCGGTCAATTGACCGGTTTTGACCGGTTCAGACTGGGTCAATTGATGACCGGTTTTGAAGCATAAACTGGACCGGACCACCGACCGGTCACCGGTCGGATCGGTCGGACCGGCCGGTCCGGTCCGAGTTTTAAAACCTAGGTTTGGAGTGATGATCCTATATGCCCAAGAGGGCTTTTAGCTTATATGCATTATGGCTACGTCTCTTTTAAACAAATTCCAAACTCTAAGATGCAGTGTGGTTCTCTTTTGCCCAATCCACATGAATTAGTAAGTATTAATAATTTTTTCTTTACTTTAATAAGCTGCTAACAGAAATTATCATATTTTAATTACATGTAAGATAAATTGTGCATTTCTAAAATAACAGTATGGACCATATTGCACTTTACTAAAAATAAGAAACTCTACCGTCTACACGGTTTTCCAGGCAGTCTTCTATTTTCTCTGGATTAAATCTTTTTTACACTTGCCTTAAAACTCTAAGGAAGTAATACACCAGTCTGTCTATTCTCGCACAGACCAACATCGTCTGGTTTCGGCAGCTAATCAACCCATCTTAGGATAGAATCTTTTCCTGCGTCGCGACGTTATTGACACGGGATTATAAGAAAAAAGAAATTAAAGCTTCCATGTGGGATTTTTGCAAGAATGTGTCATCTTAATTAATAAAAAATCATCATGCTATATAAGCAAAAGCTTGAACATTTCTGCACCGTGCAAGGTATTTTGTTCCATGTTACGTAATGTGATCATGTTTGATGCAACATTATGGTTTGTCATTCAAAAAAAGTAGCTGCTTCTTTTTGAACCACATGCACATGAGAGTATTGTACTTGCTAATTGCCCATCGCCCATCTTCGTTTGTAAAAATGTCTGACAGTCGTAGCATCTGCTAAACAACACGGGCATGCTTGGCTTGGTTCTTTATGTGGCTATGAAGCAAAATAGAGTAACATGTGATCACAGAAGAAACATCACTATAGATTCTGATACAAGTGAAGGTAGTGTTCCTACAGTTACGTACTTAAGAGCGTATCTATCTCAGGGATTACATGAGAGTTCACAAAAGGAGTCCTAAAGGCCAAGAAGTCACCCAATTTCGAGTCAAGAGATTCAGCCCAAGTAAGCATGGACGTGACCTTTGTCAGTTCACAGCACCGGCGTGACACACACGTCAAGACTTGTCCCGGAAGGAACTAACCTTGTGGGAAAAATCATGTAGGAGAAAGGGTTGAGCGTTAATTTGATACTTCGTCTTTTCTGTTCCTTTTTTGGTCGTTATTGGCGTGATTTACACGTTCTTAACGCAATCATTTTGCAGAGTTTCTTGTTAAGGGGCAGCTCTTAGTTTCCATGTCCTCACCGAACAGAATCTTCGCATCTATTAAAAATCCTGCCAAAGTAGCTTGATGCGTGTGCTTTTGGAGTAAGATGTTACGTGTATGAAGTTATCAATCCAAATTACGAAGATGGAAACAACGCTATGTTGCCAAAAGAATTGATCTTCATACGGCTTAAATAATTGAACTTTGGATTAAGATATGAAAGGTTTGAGTATAGAGGTGCTCTTTTTTTGTAACTTGTAACATATGGTTTCATCTCTTCTCAAGAAAAGCTGCCGTCTCCCACAAGAAAGCTCAAACGCCGTTCTTGGGGTGCACGAGTGCTGCAAGAATAGCATAACCTGTCAGCTTGAAGTTGGAATCTGGAATCTTCAAGCACGAGTTATCGGTTTCATTTTCTTTAAATGAAAGTTCTCCGTCTGTCCAAAGAAATCTGATGCCGCAATACCCCGAATATCATCCTCGTAATAATAATATATAATCCCAAACAAGATCTCAGTTCGTCCCTTTTGCACCTTTGAGCGAATTCCTCTCTGGAAATGGACAACGAAGAGCGAAAACAGAATATGGACGACAGGGAGAGGGAAAAACAAGCTACAAGGAGGGCTCCTTTTCCTCTCCTGGACCAAGTTCATTCAGATTTCGCCATGGCGATGGCTATGCAAGAACAAGAGAGAGCCTTTACCACCCTCACAAGCACAGAAAGTGAAATTGAAGAAGATGGTGAAACTGAAACTTCAAGCCAAAATTATGACAATGATTACGAATTCTTCGAAGGCCTTGAATTTGAAGGAGACGTGGAGTACACGGAAAGCCAAGACAGTAGCAGCGATCAAGACATGGAAGAAGATGAAGTAGACCCTGATGAACTATCATATGAAGAACTGGTTGCATTGGGAGAGTTCATAGGAGAAGAGAAAAAAGGCCTGTCCTTGACTCAAATCTCTAAATGTTTGCTTGCCTGTAAGTACCAATGTACTGGGAGCAAAACTGGGACTGATAGGTGCGTAATATGTCAAGTTGAATACGAAGAAGGTGAACCACTAGCAAATCTTCCTTGTGACCATCCTTACCATTTCGAGTGTATAAGCAATTGGCTACAGATCAAGAAGATTTGCCCCATCTGCAACAATGAGGTTTCTGCTCCAAAGATTGCTAGCTAGCTAGCTAACTCTGACATCTGACTAGGTTTACTGTTCTGAACTTATTCATCATTCATCTTCTATTGTAAATTTGTATATAAATCAAGTTCAATGTCAAGACCATAAACGATGTAGATTGGTCACAATAATTGCTTGTCTAATAGGTCTGTACATTCACAAATTTGTCCGCAGGAGCTCCAAATGTTCATGATCACTTTGCTTCTTTTTTTACTTTAATTTCTTCATTCATTGTTGGAAGCCCACTTATCTAAGTGATATACTAATTCTAAAGATTCTTTTATTATTTAAAATTATTTTTATGATATATTTTTTATCATACTAAAAACCATTTAAACAATATTTGTTTAGTTGTTAATAATAATATAATTATAATTTAATTATTGATAACAACTAAATATTACATAAAACTTAGAGATAAATTATTTAAATGAACTAATTAAGTGATTGGGTTGTCGAAACCTTCAAAATAATTCTGATTCTCCAAACTTCTTGTGGTAGTCATAGAATCATGTCGAATCCCTAGAGAACTAAATACTAGTTTCTTAATTTCAAGTAATAAAATAAAATGGGAAGTTTTGGATTAATTAATTAATTAATTAACTAAAATTAATAAAAAATCAAATTAAATCAACTGAATATAAAAGGGAGAAATCTAAGAATACGCAACTCCGATTCAAGGGAAATATCTTATCTAATTGTAACAATGATTATTAGTCTAAAAAGAATATTTTTCACAATTTAAGCTGTTAGTCCGAAACATATTAGAATAGTCATAATAAGTCTCAAATTTTTCTAAATTAATTTATTCAAACCTAGCATCCAAACCAAAACTTACCATCCATTGGCTGGGTATGATAACATTCCATATCAAATAAATGATGACAATAAACTTAATAAAAATGATTAACCCTAAATTAAATACTCAAGATAGCTGCAATTATTCAACTTAGTTTTCTTGTTTATCATAAGTTAAATATGTAAGTTCATAAGTAACATATTTGTTATTTGTACCAATCCTTCATGACAATTACGGATCATTAAATTCACAGATAGTGATAGAATAATCAACATTGAATTAAATTATCAGATTAATCAATATTAATCATTCATCAAATATAAAAACTCAAAACAAAAAATACTTGAATTAAAATATAAATAAAAGTTAAGAACGCAACCTCGTAAGGTTATAACTAGATTATCGAATCCCTTGAATCAAAACAATTGAGTTTAGCCACACATGACTTCTGCTCTAATAACAAAAATAAAAGAAAGACAAAGAATTGAGAGAAAAGTAAGAAGAGAGTTATTCCTTCTGTTGTGAGGAATGTCCCTTTAAAGGTTTTCCTGATCTAATCCTAATCTAATTCTACCTTGCAAAGATGTTTATTTAAAACAAATTTAAATTCAAACTCAAATTTAATTTCCTACATGATGGGGAAAGAAAGAAGTTTCTCAGTTAAACTCTAACTCTTTAGGTGATTAGTCTTACCCACTGCAGCAACTTCATTTTATTCAAAATTCGTGATTATCATCAATAATATCCTAATTAGATGCAATCTCCACTTTTCATCTTGTAAAATAAAACAAAATTTAATTTTAATATTTAAGCACCAAAGTAAATCCAAAACAAAGGAGATAATATCAAATAATATGTCAAGATAAGACCTTATCAAATTCTCCTATACCAAACTTTTGCTTGTCCTCAAGCATACATCAATTCAATATATTAACCATCTTCATAATAACCTCTTATCTCCTTTCATGTTATCCAAAAATATCCAAAAGCTAATTGACATTAAATGTTTAAGATAAGATAACAATTGAGAAAATAAGCACTCATAGGACATATGGTTAAAATATAGCATCTCATCAATTCCATCAAAATCAAATGAAACAAGACTTAACACCCTCTCAAGAATTTCACTCTATACACTCAAAGTGTTTAGGGTTCATTAAACTCTCAAATCAAGACATAGCGAGTTATTTTCATAAACTTACTCAAAAATCATATCTTCACTACTAACCAAAAATGAACTTAATGCATAAATCAAAGGGACTTACTAAGGGTTGTAATGTGGCTTAAGTAAGGTATGACAAAAAGAAGCTTTTTGGCTAAATAAATTGAAGGAAATTATACAAACTTATCCACACAAATTTCAACTTAAGTCATTCTAAAACTTGATTCAAATAACATCCCTCTCATTCACTTTTTTCTTTTTTTTTTTAATACAAACAAAAATATCAAGGTTTTTTTTTACTTATCCCCCATTATATATCAAAACAATGCAACTTGAATCATCTAATTTAATTTTCATGGAAATAGTTAAAATCCTATGCAAATAAGCTTGATACAATTAATTCAATTTAAGGATTCAAAGTCATTAAGGATGTCAACAACAAAAAGAGTAAATTTGGCTTGTAACAAAATTATTATGCAAAAAGAAAGAAAGAATAAAGCTCAAATAGTTTTTCTAGGGATAAAAAGTAAGGTAAGCTTGTTTGAGTAAAAAATGGTTATTATAAATACCCTCATCATCTTTATAAACAAATTCATAAAAAATGTAGTCTCAACACGTATTCAAAAGCAAGTTCTAGCATAAATAAGTTATATTTGACAACTCATAACAAAAAGATATGTAAGAGCATATATGTGATGAATGCTTTTAGGCTCAAAGCTCATGTAGGTGTCAAAAAGTGCACTAATTCTTACATACTTTCATTCAACAAACCAATGAGATACTTGAAATAATTTAATGAAAATACTAATCATGCATGTCTTTTTCATGCATTAGATCTTAACCAAAAATGTATCCTAACTTGAGGATTATTCACAAACAACAATAAGAAAATTATGAAGTTATCACGAGGAATAATTAATATATGAATCATAGTATTTGCGAGTTCAAGCACAAATCACAATGTTCATGATAATATATTATTTTGATCCCCCACACTTAAATTATATATTGTTCCCAATGTATGTATTAGATAGTCACATCTCCAAAAAAATAATCAGAGAAATAAATTATATAATAGAGAACTCCCCTATGTATACTATGATGTTGGAGGACATGGAGGGATTACCCCATGAATTGAAGAAGCGCATCAAAATTATTTTCCATTTTTTAAATTTTGCATTCTAATCTATGCAGTTGAGAATGATAGTCTTGTTAAATCGATGGAGTTGGAAGATAAAAAGTTGATTGAACGTCATTATGCTCTCATTGTGTGGATGATGAACCTCTTTCGATGTGATCAAGAAATGTTCTCCTTCATTTCTCAATTACTCCCATCCTACTTAAACAAGTTTTATCGAAAGGTTCTATATCACAGGCTATACGCGTATCAGTGTCAGTTAGATCAAGCAAATTCAGATTAACAATCAAATGAGTGATAAGAGAACCAAGACATAAATTTTTGTTAGAGGATAGAACAGTGTTAAGTTGCATTACTAACCAAGCACCTAAAATTTATGTGGCATTGGGGTGGATTGGTGACGTGCTCTTGCTTAAGTGGCTACATTGGTAAAGTGACATTGGTGAGGAATATAGTGTTATGACCAATTTTGTAGTGGGTTGCATTTGGGTTGATGGAGTATTTGCGTTGGTAGGTGTTGAGTCGATGTTGTTGTGGAAATACTCCGTGTGCATTGGAGCAGCTGGTGACGCATTGGAGTTGTGTTGGGCATCTATTTGTGATGTTCCTGTCGTTTTTTTCTTGCGTGGAGGTGTGCGGTAACTTCTTTGTTTTGGGAGGCCTTTATGTTGAGTTATTGTTGGTTTCTTTGACGTGGCTGGAGACGCAGGTGTGCTTTGGTCGTTGCTTGTAGGGTTATAGGTTTTTTTATTAAATAAGTAAATAAAACTTGTTTAAAATATTTAAGTAAATAAAAATAATTAAATGAGAAAATTAATATTAATATTTATATTTATATTTATATTTTTACTTTATTTTTATTTTTATTTTTACTTTTATTTTTATTTTTAAAAAAATTATAAGAGAACTTTAGGGTTCTAATCTAGAACATTAAATCACATAATTAAGGTGAGATCTTGTCTTATGAGATTTAGTAGTCTAGAATTCCATAGCACTATATTACATACGGTGAAATCTCGTCTTGTAAGATTTAGTAGTTGAAATTTTAAGGTCTTCACTCTAAAACACTAAATTACTTAAGGAGAGATCTCGCTTTATAAGATTTACTAGTTTGAAATTTTAAGGCTCCATTTTCCCTTAAACTAATAAATTTATGTTTCAAAAACAAGCAAATGCAAATTATATATAAGTAAAACAAAATTAATAACAACTATCATATTTTGAGTTGCCTCCTGAAAAGTGCAATTATTTAACGTCATTATGCTTAACGTGAATTTTACCTCTCTAAATTCTATGCAATTGCAATTTTGTACTCCTTAAGTAATGCTACTAGTTGTTCCTCTTGCTGCTTAGTCAACCTTTTTGAAATGATTATAGGTAATGACTTTCCATTACCTAAATAAACATACTTTAGAAAATCAGATAACAACTTCAATTCTATCTTCAGATCCTGCAAAATAGAAGGTAAGATTTTCTTGTGAGATATAGTAAGTTGATCATTTAAAGTTTTTGAATCTATTAGCATTGTTGACAATAATTCTATAACTTCACAAATTTCATCAACTTGCTCGTTCACTTCTAATTTAGCTTTAAGCTCCAACTCATCTTCATCACTTTCTTCCTTAAACATATCTTGCACAAATGAATTCATAATATCCATATGATAGACATATTGAAAATCATTCAGGTGTTTTATTACTTCAAAAGTATTGAATTTCACTATCTGTCCATCAAATTGAATGGAAAATGTACCCTTCCACATAGATTTTTGCCTTGGTCATCTTCATAAATGACCTAACCGACAAAATCAAAGGTAAATGTTCAACACTATCTCCATCCATTTTCAAGATGTAAAAATTCACTTAAAATACCAAACCATTAATTTGAACTAAAACATCCTTAATAACTCTAATAGGATGCACATACGAATGATCAACTAGTTGAATAATCACATTAGTTTTTTGTAAAGAATTTAGATTTAAAGCTCGATAAATTGAGTATGGCATGACATTAATAGATGCACCTAAGTCTAGCATGGCACTCTCAATTTTCTTATACCAATAACACATGGAAGTGTAAAGATATCTGGATTTTTGCATTTTTCAGATAAGTTTCTATTTATTACAGCTGATACATTCTTACCCAAAATTATTCTCTCCTTATCCTTCAACTTCCTTTTCTTTATATACAACTCCTTTAAGAATTTTGCATATTTCAAAACTTACTTGATGGCTTTAAGAAATGGTATGTTGATTTTCACCTTTTTAAAGGTTTCTAGGATCTTTCTTTTAAGCTCATCTTCTTTTGGTTTAGCCAACCTGCTAGGAAAAGGAGGTACATGTGCATTAATTGATATCGATGAAGATAAATCATTTTTTACCTTTATTGATTCTTGAGTTGGAACTTCTTCTTCTTTTCTCCATCATTATGCTTTTCTACAACCATTGGTAAAGAAGTTTCAGATCGAATTTACTTACCACTTCTCAAAGTCATTGCACTTATATTCTCTTTTGGATTTACTACCATTTGGGAACTTAATTTTCCTGACGTTTGAGCTTCCAATTTACTTACAGAGGTGGCTAATTGAATGATCTAATTTCCTAAGTTCTGAAGGCGTGCTCTTGTTTCCTATTGAAATTTTTTAGTTTTAATAGCAAGTGTCTTAACAATTTCATCTAAAGAGATACCAAAATTTAAAGATTGAGGTTAAGCATATGTAGGAACTTGAGGTTGTTTAAAATTGTGGGGTTGATAAAATTGTTGGCCTCCTTGATTTCTATGGCTCAAATCTGGATGATCCCTCTATCCTAAATTATGGTAACTGGAATAAGGATCATATTTTCATTGAGGTTGACCAGGAAAGTCCCTTATCGTATTATCTTCTAGCAGGGAGTCTTATTGCGATTTATCACACATACTCGTAGGATGTTCAGGAAATGAGCATATTCCACACATTCTTGTTGATTGCAATTGACCTACAACCATTTGACAAACTAGAGTTGTTAAATCTAAAATTTTATCCTCAAGGTGTGTGTGTTTGTTACTTACTTCATTTATATGCTTAACAACTCCATCCATCCTTGTCCCAAATTGTTGAGAATTTTTTGCTATAATTGATATCAATTGTTTAGTTACCTTAGGTGTTTTGTTTACCAAAGCTCCTCCACTAGCTATATCGACCATACTCTGATTCATTGGCAATAGTCCTTCATAAAAGTACTAAATCAAAAGTTGGTCAGGAATCTGATGATATGGAAAGCTGGCACATAATTCCTTAAACGTTTCTGAATGTTAAGATAATGTTTCTTCTGTAATTTGTCTTATGCCACATATATGCTTTCTTATATTTGTTGCTTATGATGTAGGAAAGAAATTCTCTAAAAACATTGTAGGAAAGAACTTCTCTAGAAACATTCTTTTCATCTCATTCCATATTGTCACTGAGCCTAGGGGTAGATAATATAGCCAATAATTAGCCTTATCTTTCAAGAAAGGACCTAAGATTAATTTGTTATTCTGTCGTCCCTTGTGGCTTCAATTAAAAGCGGAAAATATGAAATTCCTTTAGGTGTTTGTGTAGATCTTCAATACAAAACCACAAAAAATAAGGAGTAATTGAATCAAATAAGATTTCAATTCGAAATCTACCTCAACATTTGGAAATTGTATACATAAAGGTTATTGATTCAAATTCGGTACCACTAACTCCCTTACGTTCTAGGGTGAGATTTGTCATCTTTTCTTCCGCTTCTTGAAAATTAAAGGATTCACCAATTGTTAGATTTACTTCAACTTTCACTTCTGAAGGTTAATGACCACTTCCTTACTGAGTCTCTTTCTTAAATGACATACTGTCTTCTTAATTTTAGGATTATATTATAATTTACCTATCTGAGAAGCATGAGTTATACAAGACAAGAGGTTAGCAATAACTGTAAAACAAAAACTCAAAGAAACTAAGAAACTAAAATAGTTCTCCAATAACGACGTCAAATTTTGATCAGATTGTCGAAACCCCCAAAATAATTTTGATTCTTCAAACTTCTTGTAGTAGTCAGGAACCAGTCAAATCCCTAGAGAACTAAACACTAGTTTCTTAATTTTAGGTAATAAAATAAAATGGGGGTTTTAGATTAATTAATTAATTAACTAAAATTAATAAAAAACAAATTAAATCAATTGAATATAAAAGGGGAAATTCAAGAATACACAACTCTGATTCAAGGAAAAGATCTCATCTAATTATAATAGTGAACATTGGTCTAAAAAGAATATTTTCCACAATTTAAGCAGTTAGTTTGTATTAGGATAGTCATAATAAGTCTCAAAATTTTCTAAATTAATTGGTTCAAACCTAGCATTCAAACCAAAACTTACCATCCATTAACTGGGTGTGATAACATTCTATATCAAATAAATAATAATAATAAACTTAGTGAAAAAGACTAACCCTAAATTAAACAATCGAGATAGCTGCAATTATTCAACTTAGTTTTCTTATTTATCATAAGTTAAATATACAAATTCATAAGTAACCTATTTGCTACTTGTACCAATCCTTCATGACAATTACGGACCATTGAATTCATGGATAGTGATAGAATAATCAACATTAAATTAAATTGTTAAATTAATCAATATTAATTATTCATCAAATATAAGAACTCAAAACAAGAAATACTTGAATTAAAACAATAAATAAAATTTAAGAACACAAGACCTCACAAGGTTACAACTAGAATATCGAACCTCCTTGAATAAAAAAATTGAGTTTAGTCACATGTGACTTTTGTTCCAATAAAAAAATAAAAGAAAGACAAAGAATGGATGGAAAAGTAAGAAGAGAGTTATTCCTTCTGTTGTGAGGTAAGTTCCTTTTATACCTAATCTAATCTTAATCTAATTCTACCCTGCAAAGATGTATATCACTACAAGAAATTGCATTTTTAGTGAAAGCAAAAGTTGTCACTAAAAGCAGTAATATTAGTCACTACTATTAATAGTATTTAATTTTTAAAGTTGTCACCTCCAATCACAAATACCTCTTTCACTATTTAAATAGTGACTAATTTAGGAAACGATCACAATTATGCAACACTTTTGTGACAAAAGAACTAACACTAAAAATATGAAATATGTGACAAAACTATATGGTCACAATAACTTTACATATTTATGACAAGTTTCTCGTCACAAACAATATAAAGTAGTGACGAATTAAGTCATAACAATACTTCATTTTATTGTAACGACGTCATCACCACTAAAATAATTGAAAATAGTGGCAAAATATTTATCACTAGTGTTTTTTTAATCAACGTCCATTACTTCTTGATCACTAATATTTTAAGGAAAAAGTGTCAACATCATTTTGTCATAAAAATGAGAATTTGTTCTTAGGAAAAATATTGTCACTAATATGTTTATTATTGTCACAAGTAAAACTATCAATTCAATAATGAAATTGCATTAGTGGTAAAAGAAATTTGTATCAGTGATCATATTGTCTAATAAATTTCGTCACAAGTATGAAAGTTATATGTTACTATAATGATGTCACTAAATAAAGATTATATGTTATAATAAATTTATCACCATTGTGTTTGTGTTTGTCATAAATAATATTATTAAATTTAACAATTTAATTGCTTAATCAATAAAAAACTTCATTAGTGACTATAAAATAGAAATTGTCACAAATGATACAAACTTTTAGTGTCAAGATATTGTCACACAAGTAAATAAAAAGTAATAGTATGTATAAATTATATAAAAATCACCAAAATGTATAAAATTCTAATTTCTAATATTTAAAATTGGAAATTTTAATACCCAATACAATTATATTTATTACAATTATCCCAACTACTACGTTCTAATTTAAGCTAAAACTCTCAAATGTAAGTTTTCCTGCCTATTCTTCCAGATGATGTTCACTATTAATTTGTTTCCTAAAAAAAAATAAATCAATTAATTAGTTTATAAAATATTAAGCTATAAATTTAGTATTAACATTTTATAATAATATAATGATAATAATGAGAAGTAATACTAAATATTCTAGATTTTATAAATTTATAAAATCACATGAATAATTGACGTATTTGATGTTGTGGCACTTGACCTCTCCTTGACATGAATAAGTTAGAATTATCGTCTTTCTTGCTCTCGTCGTCATGCTCCCAAGTCTCCTTATCTTTTTTCTTCTCAATTTCATTTGTTATCCTATCCAGCTCTTCTTGTGATAGGCCATAATTCTTTCATCATTAAGAGTAAAGAGCAAAATAAAACTAATAATTATCAAAACCCAAGAAACATATTAAACCTATTTCTTCCTGGTTTCATCAACTTTGGCATCTAAAAATTGTTGTGGGACTCCATTGTCATTCTTTTGTTCCCTAAGAAGAAGAGTCCAAAGTTCTTTCATAAATTTTCCTATGTTTTTCTCCATAAAACTTGTAAGTGATATTTGAACTTCCTTTCCATTCACTTCGTACATTTCACAACACCGTAGATAAAACTAAGATATGCAAACAACATTACAATGGCATAACTGTAAGGTTCCAATCATGCATCTCATATATAATATATATCAAATATACGCAGTGGAAAATAAAACAGAACCTCAAATACCATATCTACTCATGCATATAGATATAGAAAACAAAAACATGAAATGCAAGATGTTTACATACCTTTCTGACAATCTCCTTCGTTCTTTAATCTTCTCCATGTTGAGTTGTCGTAAACCATAACAATCAATGTAGACCATCTCTAATGAAATTCCAAACGAAGATAGATAGATGAATCCTCACTAGGAGATGGCTACAATTATTTCTTTGTACTAACTAAGATAAGAACTCTTGTGAGAATTAGAGAGAAAAAGAGTGTGTATGTGTGTGTGTGTGTGTGAAAAGAACCTTTCTTTCACTTATTTCTTACGCAAGATGCATGAAAATCATCTATATTTTCTGCACCATTTGGCCTTTCATAACCCCCATCACTAATGGAGAGTTATGGGAAGTTAATGGTCATGAATAGCATGCATTAATGGAAGTTATGGGAAGTTAATAACCATGAATAGCATGCATTAATGGAAGTTTTGGTAAGTTAATGACCAAATTGGCAACCAACAACACTTATTTCTAATCCATTCCATACAACGTTTTCTACTACGATTCAAGACCATTTTACTCATCCTTCGGATCTCCTATGTGTGTGACCTATTAGGTTCCCGGTTATGTTGGCTACTTAAATTAACACTTAATTCAAGTAAGTCAAGAGCAGTATCTAACAACACATCAGACCCCCAATTGACTAGAAAGTCAATATTTTGACTATGAACCCTTCCATACGCAATGTTGCCATGCAATTCGTCATTTCACCATCTATACCCCACTTGGTTCAGAGTATGGTCAAAGTGTCAAGTCCTACTAGACTGACTACATCACAACTAGTCCAAGTGATATTAGATGTTCTATGTATCGTTGAAGAATCTCTTCATGACACATATCTGCTTTGGCCAGAGACTCCCTAGTAATGACTCCGACAAGAGGTCGTTGGTATCATCTTCTTCTATTAGAAGTGGTGAATTATTTATTAGCTACTCAATTACCTCCAAATACCTCAAGTTAGACCCAATCACGATCCTATGAGTAACCCCTAAAAGGAACCGATGGATGGAGTTAAAGCACAGGATCAGTATCAGAGATATCCTTGACCACCTCAAGTCAAAGAATACTTGCATCATTGTTATGATGAGACTATCATTGACACCAAAATAGAATATCCATATGATTTTCTTATAATAATTCAATCCAATGTACATACAACCTTTAGTACGCATCCACATGTTAACTCTAAACAACTTATGTCTACAACTTATTAGATATACTGCTTGATCCAATCAAGGAATATAACATGTGCTAGTCTATCTAGATTAATGATATCCCATCTCATTAATTCTATGACTAGGGAAAGTTTAGAAATTAACATATTACACATGATAGGAATCTCATTATCATCATCTCATCATGATTTTTTCTATACTATGTTTTGTATTTAAGACTTCATTACATCAATTTAAGATCAACATCAAATCCATAAATGTATGAACAACGAAATAATGAAAAATATCTTTATTAATCATAAAACGATTTGTACACTAAGTGCTAAAGGTGATTGCCTTTAAAAGCACGTCTCTAACAACAACTACAAAATGCATAAACCTGATCAGAATTCATGTAACATATATTAGGCAAACAAGCATCAACACTTAGCTCATTTCATTATCTAGATGTTCTAGGATGCCAATACACCAATTCCTAGGGAAAGTACATGCATGTTTCAATTAGTGAAAAACCATTAAAAAACACACACAGGGCCCAACATTCTACAAAGGACAACAAAACATTTGCAATGCATCTAACAACAAATTGAAACTCAATGGAAGTTCTGAAGGAGTTTGGATTACCTTCCCATCAAGGAGCCCATATATAAAATTAATAAGAACTTCATCTTCAAACCTTGGATGCTCCCATACCCTATTAGTGATCCATGGTCTGATAACGTCCATCTTCACTTTTCCCATATCAACCTCATTAATTTAAAAGAAGAGATCAACGACATCAATTGGAGAATTGAATAAAGCAACTTCTTGTTTAGCGAACTCAATAAACAATTGTCTTTCCTATTTGTAAAATATAAACAAAGAAACACAAAATTAGGAAAAGAAAATCGAACCAGATGATCTAACTCGGGAGGAAATTTTTGGGACTTCAAAAGCTTAGCTTGCTTATTGGAGAATCAAGTGTCTTGATTCACAGAGGTACCCCACCAAAACAAGTATCCAGAAGCAAGCAAGCTATGAAATCAAGATCCAAAAGTAACAAAAGTTAAGAGAAAATAGTGAAATCGACTTTCATCCAGAAAACCCACATGAAATTTTCTAAGGTTAGGCCTTTGTTCACTCGAGGAAATTAGGGGAAGAATATGTGTGTGATAGTCAGAGAGCTTTTGTTTATGGAATGAGCTTTGGTTGTTTGTGTATTAGCATTAAGGCCACATAGGTAATGACTTAGTTAGTTACTGAGGAAGGGGATCTAAAAAAGGTAAAAAAGCCCAAAATATGCTTTCCAATCTTCGAATCCTCACCGTCCATCTTGGAATCATCCTTACCTGAATCAACAACTGATGATTTGTTTCCTATAGTTTCCTTGACTCGATCTAGCATCGTAGATGCAACAAAGGACGCTTCCAGGGTGATTTTGGTAGCATTACCTGTGATGGAAGTGGTGAGATTGTGAGTGTCTATGGTGGCCATTGTTGTGTTAGGGTTTGGGATCGAAGAGAAAGAGATAGAGAGAGCTTTAATTTTCTGATTTTGTTCTTTTGACTTGCTTGCCTATTTAAAATGTTATTCAGCTAATATTTTTGCTCTAATTGTTGATTTACTTTCAATCATATATTTAATATACATTTAATTTATTACATATTTAAAATAAAAACTTTAAAATAAATTCAATATATAAATTATTTAAATTCTAATGTATTTTCCCCCCTTTCAAAAGGATTACATCTCCAAAACTTGCGATTTTACTTCTTATAAAAATTGTTTCTATATTAAAAGAAAAAAATTTAGTCTACTATCATAAGGAAGACTTTTAAATTATTAAATATAAATTATATTCCAATTGAAAATAATAGTAATTATTATTATGAACAATACAATTATAATTATGATTATATTTACAATAAAGAAACCACATTCACCATATAATGCAACTTAAACCCAAACATGATATGACTAAAACCATGCCTAATTGAAAGATGATCAAGGCTTGACTTGATAGTACAATTTTGATATAATCAAATTTTGAATTAAATCAATATTATTTTAATTATTTATTTTTGTGAATGGTGATGAGATAAATTTAGTAAGTGAAGATGGGGGAGGCAACAATGACAATGATTGAGCATAGCAAGATCTTTGTTTCTAAATTTTAAATAGGTTAAGAGTTTTGCTTAATATTTTGGAACATGATTTTCATTATATTTAAACATTTATTTGTTTTGATTTTTATTTTGATGAAATTTCAAAGTTATGTTTAGCAAATATCTATTGATATGTAAAGTATTACTTTTAGATTATTAGTATATGTAGTTTGAATATTTTATAAGAAAATATTTAAATTTGTTTGCAAATAATAATATTAAAGATAAAACTATGACAAGCAGTTTCTAATCCTTAACATTCGAACAATAATGACAAAATCAATCTTTAGAGTGATTAATTTTAATATATTATTATAATAAGAAATAGTTATCATTAATTTGCCATGCTTATATTGAAAATAACTTTTGTAACAAAAAGTTGATGATCAAGTGACAACAAAATTTCTTGTCACAAGAATTATGATTAGTGTGACCATAATGATAGTTCGATTTTTGTGACAATATTAAGTAGACGATAACTAATTGAATTTTTATTTACAAAAGTTTTCATAAAAAATGTAAAATATCGTATGACGGTAAATCATTTCGTCACAGCAAGAGAAAAATATTAGTGATCATACTATGTTTTGTTATAACAAATAAAAAATATTAGTAACCAACATATGTTTTGTTACAATTACAATTCATTCCCTCCAAAATTACTTTGACGCAAAATTGCATATGCTTTTAGTAACAAACACTACAAGAAAAATTAGTTTCAGCAACTATTTTAATGGTTGCTAAAAGTAAGAAAATGGTCGTTAAAAGATATAGCGACCAAAATTGGGTTGGTCACAAGTGGTCACTATAGGGTTGTTACTAAAAGTGCTCAGTGACGAATTATTACATTGGTCGTTAAAAATTCATTATTAACAACCATTTAAAATTGGTCACGAAAGGTAGAATTATTAGCGACCAAATTTATACTTGCTAATGTAAAATTTCATGGTCGCTGTAATGTTAGAGTGGTTGCTATAGTTATGCATACTGCGACCAAATTATTTTTGTTGTTAAAAAATAATCTTATAGCAACCAAGTCAATGGTTACTATAGCTATTCATGCTGCAACCAAATTATTTTTTTTGGTAAAAATAATCTTATAGCAACTAAATCAATGGTTATTATAGCTATTCATACTGCGACTAAATTATTTGTGTTGAAAAAAATAATCTTATAGCAACCAAGTCATTGGTTGCAGTTATTTTTATCTGGTTGCAACAAATGGTGTATCAAATTT
>JAOSBK010054687.1:0-16951 GCA_027568895.1 Erythroxylum shatona
CTCGCCTGCTCCCAAGAATGCTTCGTGAATCTTTGGGTTGTCGAACATACTAATTGGAGTGTTCATTGCGGTAGTAGGTACCTGATTATCTTGTTCAGGAATGTGAGGGTGGCTATCAAGGGTTGGCTTGGACAAGTTGGAATGTGGAGGCGGAATCACACCACCATCAACGAGGGCTGCGTAGTATCGACCAAGAGCACGGGCTGAGCAATGACCATTGGAAGCAGGTATGATGGCTTGACGAATACGATTATTCCTCATTAGAGAAGGCATGGCAACAAACGCTTTGGCCAAGTCTTCCGGCTGCAAAGTGGTGGGAAGCTCAACAAGACTTTTGATCTCTGATAGCTTTTTGAGATCTTCTTCGTCAATTGTCAGAGATGCTAACCTAGATTCTACTCCTGAAACCGAGACATAAAAAGCATGAACTCAAGTCAAATCATGATACATGCTAATCATGCAAGTAGAGACCAACTGCACACTGAGCATAGCTGACAGGAAGTAAAAGTTTCGCCAGTTTCTATGACAATACAAACCTGGAGGAATTCCGATGTACAGTTCACCGTCGATTTTGAGCGGGCGAACAATAGCTTCTTCAAGAACCTCCTGAAAATTCTTTCGTGATGCATGCTGTTTTGTTTAATTATATTGTTGCAGAAAAAGGCAAATTATAAGATTTCCTTGAAGAAGGATTAGGCTGTTTGGAGGAACATAGTGAAGAATTGAATTCCACTTGGTATAACTTAAAAATTACATCTTAGGTGACAACTTTAACACACTCATAACACTAAGTCAATTAATAGAAGTCCACAAGCCTTTACCAGGTTTATAGAAATAGAAGAGCCCAAAATTAGAAAATTATTGTAGGAGGCATCACTTAAAAATGAAATCGAAGCATAATTACGGATGACAATGAACCATTCTTGTCAATTTTTCTAAATAAAATTTTTAAAAAATTAAAAGTATAAAATAACTGTTTTTAATTAAACCCGTGCCTAGGTTATACCAAACTCAAGTTTATCCGAGACCTAACTCTTCTAAGTAAAACGATATCATTTTGCTTAGAATAGTTGAGTTTCAAACAGGCGTAGGCCTAGGCCTGACCTATAAGCCAATTAATTGAAAACACTTAATTCTCAGCCTATGGGCTGCCTATTGCCATCTTCAAATATAATGAGATAAAATCTAATTTTCAATGCCCCATAATTTTGATGAATTATTTTTTAGTCTCTAAGCCTTTTAAAGACATGCAAACTTAAAATTTTTAAATTAATAATCACTTAATTAATTTCTGCAACTCTTAATATATTTCTACTTTGGATCATGAATTGTAGCCTTCAAGCCTAAAATATATGACATGGGACCACTAATTCAAAGAGTTGCATCCAACATTTATGACATGTTACCTCAATTATGCCACCACATAGCCAGCCAAAAGATAGGTAGTGATAGAGCTGTTGCTTGCCAGGTTCTGTCTCGGGTCTTGAATGGGCAATTCGATTCAGGCATCCATTCCAGTCGGCCATTTGCAGAGGATCTTCTCCTTCTCCCGAGGTATAGGCATTGTGCAATCCAGACGTGTGGTTTAGCACATGATGAACCTGACAGTAACAAAAAAAGTAAAGGCAAGCACCATAGTCAGACTTCGAGAAACTTGACTGTATCACAAGACATGGTTAGATTCAATACCTTTATCATGTCTTTCCCATTTGTTCCAAACTCTGGCCATATATTAGCAACTTTTTCATCCAGCTGAAGTTTTCTGTAAAGCAAAAAGAAAATGAAAAAACTCATAATTTGGATGTTTGATATATTTAGTATAGGATTATGTATTACCTCTTGTCAACAAGCCAATGCAACATTCCTGATGTGATTCCCTTTGTCACAGAAAACACTGGAAAAAGGGTATCAGGCTGAACAGGACGAGGATCATCTGGACCAAACACTCCCGCTGATGTATCAATGATCACCTCTCCGTCTTTGTATGCACAAACCTTATGACAACAAAATTTCAGTCTTCCTCATCCAAAATCTGGAGCAATAGTTGTCTCACAGTTTGCTGGATTTAATGATCACAGGCGGGTTTGGGAAATTCTAACTTACAGGAACAAAAGTAACTTTATCTCAGAAAAGAAAAACGATTACAGACCTGAATACCAAGTATTTTGTCGCAATTTCCCAGCTCAAGTAAAAGATGCCTGAGTTTCGTCTCCACCTGAGAATGAACTGGGGAGTCATGAATCCATGTTGAATCTACTGGTGTTCGTGTGCTCATGTTTTTGAGGATCGAGTTCACACAATTCAAAAAGTCAACTGAACAGAAGAAGCAAAACAACAAGAAAGGACTGGTGTGGTTTTTGACCAAGACGACGCTGGTTCCAGTCTTGATGGACGGCCCATAATAGGCTCCTTTTCTTAAATTTTTTTAATCTAAAGGGAATTAATCAAAACCACACAAAAATGATTTTTGTATGATTTGAAGAATTCTTCTTATATTTCCCATGGCTTTATAATTAATGCTGTATAGTGATTGAATTATTTTGTTTGAGAGGCCTCTTATTTATTTATTAAATTAATAAATTATTAGGATGATGTTAAATTGAATACTATTCAATATTTTAAACATAAATTTAAATTGAAATATTGAGTTGATATCATTAACAAATTTATGAAAAAAGAAAAAAATATTTTATAAGAAATAGTCTTTGTTAGTTTTATATCAAAAGAGAATTAATCAAATGACACGTGAAATTTTTTTATAAAATTAAGAAATTTCTTTATTTTTACATCACTTTATATTTTGTTAGGTTTTTTGTAATTGAATTATTTTTTGAGAGGCTTTTTGTTTGGATGACGTCAGTAGTGATTAAATTGAACCTAAATTAGATAACTTGATAAATAGACATTTACTTTTGGTATGACATTAAAAATTTGAATATTATTCAACATTTTAAACATAGTTTTGAATATAAAGTTTGAGTTGAGATCATTTAAAAATTCATAAAAAGTTAAAATAAATAATTACATGTCATAAGAAATTTTAGGAGATAATAATGAAGTCAAATAAGGGCATTTGGTGAAAGAAGCATGTGAATTTATTTTTTTATTGTTAGCTCAAGATTTATTATTTAATAATTTTGATGATAACAACATAATATTCCAAAATTCAAATTGGATTTATTTCATTTTATTATTAACATGTTAATTTTCAAAAGAAAATAAAATCATAAGAAATACATTTCCTTTCTTGCAAAAACCTTTCTTTATGAACTTACCTTATTAAAAATGGTTTATCTGAAAAGATCTGACTAATTATGAAGGTCGCATATTAGCTCCGTGATCACTGGAAGAATTTTAACAAAGATAAACGTCAAAATTATTCAGATTAAAATCAATCTAATTGACTAAGGATGCAAGTAAAGCAATGGCTAGTTGAAGGAAATGCTTATTTAAGGAAGAGCCAATGCAAATATGAACAAGTAGAAGTTTGTGAAGCTATATTGTCAAAATTCATCAAAAGCATATACATTCTTGAAAGTGATATCTTTGTAAAAATTCTCTTGTGTGTTAAAAAGTGAAATTCTGTTGAGAGAGATTACTAAAACTCATATCGAGCAAACCTCTTTTTTTTATTTGAGAGCTTGTAGAGGCTAGTGCAATACTATTAATGTAGAAAGTTGAAAAACCTTGAAAAATATTAACTTGTGAGCTTGAAGAGGCTCATCAAATTACTACCTAATTTTATAGTGAAACACTAAAGTTGGATACTTGGAGACTAGACATAAGCTTGGGTTGTAAGCCGAACTAATATAAGTCAACTGCTTCCTTCTCTCTCTTCTTTTGACTTTTAAATTTCTGCATTATATTGTGTATGTGTGTGTTTATTTCAGTAAGAGACTCCTTCATTTTTATAATAGGCTCCTTCTATTTTCAACTTGCAAGAGGTTCTTTTCAGTTTTTACAGACGCCTTTTGTTTTAAATTATTTTAATAGGATCTATCGTTTAACAAGCTCCTATCGTTTTGCAGGTTCTGATCATCTGACAAGCTCCTATTGTTTAATAGGGTTCTATCGTCTGACAAGCTCCTACTGTTTTCAAATTTTAATAGGCTCTTGTTTTTATACGAATTGAAAGTAACTTGTAATTTTTTTTAAGTCACACAATTCATCCCCTCTTGCTGGTGTTTGCTTTATCAATTATCACCACAAAACATTATTCGATAATCTGATAATAATTTTTGATGATAATATTATATTGAGATGATTTAAAAGATTACAGAAAGTTAAGAGAATTTCCATAATTTTCTAAAGGTAAATAAGCTGAAATTGGCTAGTTGAATCTTAATCAAAGTTTTATATCGATTAGTAGAATCATTAGTTGATGATTCAGATGTACAAATAGAAATGTCGATGGGCCGAGCCACTCCTGTCCAACCTGGCCTAACCACAAGCTAGTGTGGCCTGTGGCTCGGCCTGACTATAGACTAATCGACCCATGGCCTGACTGACAGGTCATGGGCGGGCCAAACCAACCCGACTCACCATATATTTTTTAAAAGAAAAATGTCAAAAATGACTTCATTTTTAAAGTAAAGGTCAAGCCATAGGTTGGGTTGGGTCGAGCCGGGCCAAATTTGACATCCCTATGTACAAATTTGAAGAAGGAAGAAGTTATTTGAAAGTAAGGGCAATGAAAACATTAAGTCATTTTTCATATCAAAGAAGGTAGTTTGAGTACAACATTAAGTCATTTTAGTGAGATTCAATAATAAAGGTAGTTTGAGTACAACATTAAGTCATTTTTCATATCAAAGAAGGGATTTAAGGACTGTTTTGTATGACTAACATGTAGTATATATCAAATTATCGATCCAGGTTTTTATAGTCCATGATTGATTTATATTACGCTTTAAATTATTAATATATGTGATTTGTAACTATTTTCATAATTTGATTAATTGATATTGGGATAATTTTGTTGAAAACACTAATTATGTATTGAGTTTGAAGAATTTAATCTTGTTTAATTAAATGTAATTTTTACATGATCGTTGACATATATTTACTTTTAAAGTGTCAAGGTGATAAATCTTTAGTAAAAGTATGATATAGGCTTGGATTACTCATCAAAACTCATTATCTTTGACCGATATAAAGCCTAAAGGATCACTCATATGATGATCATTTTGTATAGCATCAAAATTTTGAAAAATACAAACAAAAGGATACTGAACCTTTTGCACTTTTTATACTTAGCATTTTTGCACCTACATAGTTTTGAACATTTCTTTTGATTGCTTTTTGATCCATACATGCATACTTGCATACATACTTTTATACATACTTTCACACACCTTCACACTTGCATCCATCACATCTCATCTTTTTATTTGACTTTATATGCTTGCAAGTCAATTTTGTTACCTTTTATTTTCATATGAATTGTTTCTTTGCATACCCTAGAAAACCAAACTTCAACCTTTCTACCCTAAAATTGAGAGACGTTTGAGAAAAATCAGAAAGGATAGGAGAGAAAAAGAGAGAAGCAAAGTAGTTATTGAAGAGGAGAATATCCCTGTGGAGTCTAGTCAGCCAAGTAGTGAGAGCGAATCATTAGAAAGAGTGATAATGGCTAAAAACTCAGCTTTTCTGCAAAATCCTAACCTTAATGATAACCAACCTAGGAATGGTGATAATGGAGGTAATGGGAAGCGGGAGCGAGTTGGTGAGAATAATGAAAATCATAGAAGGAGGACCATTAGGGAAGCTACTACCTCTTATGTGAATTATGATCCGTTTACTGCTGCTTGCCTCAATTTTGATGTGAATTTTGAATTTATAGGATTACTTATTAACTCTCTTCCTAAATTTCATGGCTTGACAGGAGAAGATCCCTACATTTACTTGCAATCGTTGTCCATGATTTGTCAGAGCACGAAACCAATGGGAGCGTCTCTTGATCAAGTACTATGGAAAGTCTTTCGTCTATCCTTAGAGGGTAAAGCAAGGGAGTGGTATATAAGTCTTCCAAGACATGTAGCGAATGCCTACCACAATTGGGTCAATCTGCGAAAGACATTCTTCGAGAAGTATTTTCTGGCCTCCAGAACTTCATCAATGAGGAAGAAAATTTACTCGGCATGTCAAGATTATGATAAGTCCTACGACTATTGGAACCGTTTTTAAGATCTGTTGTCCTGATGCCCTTACCATCAGATACCTAATGAGTTGAGTTGTAGCAGTCCTATTTATAAATTTTAAGAATATTAAATTGATAATATTGATTAAGATACGACTTATCTATATATAAAATTAGGATCCTAATTAAGGAAATCTAAATTCTATTAGGATAGTTAAAGTCCAACTATACTTATTGTAAGATTGTCTATAAAAGGAAGATATCAAAAAGTAAGTTCTTATAACCACTATCATTAAGATCAATTACAGACTTCTTTGTATACTACGTTAGCTCTCATTAACTTAAATATTAGAGTGTCTTTGCTAAGAATACTTGATACTCTAATTAATTATTTTTGTTCGCTTAGATACTTGAAATCAACATATAAACCTACTTCAAATTCAATCTACATCTTCTGTAACCATTTATAAAATATAGTTTGAATTCTTCTAATATTCTTAATCAAAAAATTTTAAATCATTTGAGTTATCCCCACTTTAAGAGAGAACAATAGACACCCATGAAAGTAATCTATCTATTAATATTAATATAAAATCCAAAACCTATTAAGTTCTTTGAGCTAATAAGCAACCTAAAAATCAAGTTGTTTGACTTCATATGCCTAAAAGATATCATACTCATATACTACGATCATCATTTGAAGGAGCCCCATTTATACTTGATATCCTAGCAAAAAAATATCACTTAAATTTAATATGCCAACCATAGACACCTATAAGGTATGCATAATATTGTTGATTATATTTATTGTTATAGGTAACTCATAGATCTATGTGATGCATATGATCTTATAAAATGCAAAGCCTTCTCTACAAAGTGCTTAAAAGATCACTAATTTTATGCTATCTAAATAATAGTAAAGATTAATTAGGATTAGGCAAGTGCACCCATTATTTTTATAGTATAGTTTAGTTAATACGGGTATCATATTCCTATATTATATGATAATACTAGTGCTATAAATCTTTCTAAAAATTTTGTGCATCATTCTAGGACTTATCATATAGAAATCAAACATCATTTTCTTTGAGATCATATTTTAGAAGGAACCGTTGATATTTTGCATGTTAATGCTGAGAATTAAGAAGTTGAAATTTTTACAAGCCACTCTCTAAAGATAGATTTTGTGTATTAAGAAAAGAGCTTGGTATGTGCAAACTCTCTGATATTATTTTTGCATGAATATTCTATACTACTTGTCTTTGCATTTCATTTGGAAGGCTCCTTCTATTCTGATTCCTTAGAAACTCTCTCTTAGTTTAGTAGGCTCCTTAGAGTTTAAAGGGCCCCTGTTAGTTTAGAAGCCTCTTCTTAGGATAGTAGGTTTCTTCTAGATAAGAAGACTCCCCTTCTTTTTAGAAGGCTTCTTTTGGGTTGATTTTTTAAGTAACACGTATCCTAAAAATAGGGAGACATTCATAGCATCGTTTCATCCTTTTCAAAAAATGTTCGTGTAGTCTAACAACTTTACGTACATGTCTGTCAGAAGATACGCAATCGATTGCGCTTCTTCTTTTGAAATGTTCATCTACTCATCCTTTCAGGACATCAACACTCAAGAATCACTGAATATACCCTAAGCAAACTTCTCTCCTCTTCTCATCTCTATCATTCTCATTTGTGATGTTTATTCTCTCCGCACCCTAACTCTATGCATTCTTATTGCCTCTTGTTTTCTCTCTTAAACTTTACCAAGCTCACCTACAATGACAATAACAAAATCAAAAGAACAAAAGTAAACCCCAACTTCTCCTATGAACCATTACGAAGCCCGTATTATTGAACCTTTCTCCTCTAAACCTCAAGAGAAGAAAATACCTGAAGTGCATTGGATTACAAATTAAAATAATTCAAATGAAGAATCTACTCAGTTGGTTAAACAACCATGGACCAGAGGAAGTCTTACAAAACAAGCCAAGAAAAGTTCTGAACAAAAAGACACCATAGATGCTGAAAAGAAAGAGGAAGAAAAAGCCAAAAAAAAAAAGAAAAGGGGGAAGAAATAAAGAAAGGCAAAGTGCCAGATAGGCAAGAGCTGTCTTAAGAAGAGATATTTTCCAAAGAAAAAAGGGTAAAGAAAATAAAGATAGCTATACACAAGCAAGGAAAGACATTAATACCACAAAAAATGTTTCAATCAATGGAAGGTAAATTTTGTTATAAAACACAGTACAAGAAAAGAAAGGTGGTTCTTAGGTGGATATTGCCTCTTATGATGTTTGATGACATAGGTATACCCATCTCTCCTTACTTTGTTGCCATTGGTTGGGAAAATTTTATAAAATTAGATGCAACAGTATGCGATGAGCTAGTCAGGATATTTTACACACACATGACAAAGGAAGAAATTAATAGAATTATAGCCATTGTCTCATGAGTGCATGAATGTGAAATTTTAATTTCAAGAGATATAATGGAAGTAGCTCCTATAGGCAGAACTAATTTTCCCTATGATAAGTGAGATATTGATGATTAGAGTTAGTCAAAGTTGTAAAATCTATCTACCTTCATGCTGAGAACATCCAAGACTGGAGACCCTGGAGCAGGCAATTAAACTTAATGCCATGATGCCTTGCATTGTTTTCAACTACTTTCATTTTTCTTAGGAGAAGCTCAGTTGAAAGGTGCAGCTTGTTGGACACTTATGTGGAGTATAATTTGCTAAAAGGGAACAGAATGAATCTTCTAGCTATAATCTTGAGGTTCATAGTGGATAAGGGGAATCATAAGAATACCATTGGTTGCTTACCTTATGGGATGATGCTCACCAAGATTTTCAACCATTATGGAGTTCCTTTTGCAAATTTGAATTGGTATGCTCCGGCTAAGTTTCACCCTTCCATTCCCTATCAATTCGGAGACAAATTGCAAAACAATGTCAAGGTAGCAAAAGATCTAAAAAAGTAGCAAAAAACTTAGATCCTGCTCCAAACCAACAAACTCATGTTTCTCCTCAAGATGAAAATAGTGCAAAACTCCATCAAAAACTGTAGAACGTTCAAGCCAATCAAGAACTAATGTGAGAACAAATAGATAGCGTGCAAAATCAACTTCTTGACGTACAAATTTTGCTGAGAACAATCTTTGACTTTATCACTATTCTTTTCTGCCTGGCTTATTCGAACTTGTAATAGTTCCTTCCTCCCTATACTCTATTATTTTTGATAATGAAAAAGAAGGAAAGTTTATGATGTTATATATTTTTCATAAATGATGATATATTTCTCAATGCATATTTGTCAATGTTGTCTCGATTATATATGTGATTGATTCTGGTCTTGAACTTGTAAAAATCTATGATATATAAATGATAAGTTCCTTTCTTAAGAGACAAGCTCCTTCTAATTATGACTAAACATATAAAAGTCACAGGTATCTTTCAAAATCATCTATTATCTCTTTGAATTTTGAAAAATATAACTATTATTGCTTGTCATCATCAAAAAGGGGAAGATTGTTAGCTCAAGGTTCATATTTAACGATTTTGATGATAACTATATAATGTTTCAAATTTCAAATTGGATTCATTTCCTTGTATAGATGTTGGTATTTTTTTAAAAAAGGAAATAAAATTATAGGAAAATTATTTCCTTTCTTGCAGGAACCTTCTTAGTAAACTTTCCTTATTAACATCCGAGAAGATCTTACCTTTTTGAATAATTAGCTCTGAAAATTTTTGTTTTGATATAGATGATATTGAAAATTCAAAGTCAACTTAGGATTAAGATGAAACAATGGCTAGTTGAAGAAATTAACTATTTAATAAGAGCAACGATACTTATGAATAAACATACACAGACTTTTGAAACATTTGAGCAACATCTATATTCTTGAGAGTCATATCATTCTTATTGTGTCTTAGAAAGTGAAATCACTTTATTAAGAGAGAAATTGTTATTTGAGAACTTACTTTTAATTTTATATTTTATTTTTATAAGAGGTTTTAGAAGCTTGTTATACACTTCAAGTATAGAAGGTTGGGAAACTTTGAAAAATATATACTTGTGAGCTTGGAAAGGCTTGTCAAATTTAATACTTGGATTCTTATAGTGAAATACTCAAGTTGGATACTTGGGAACTTGACGTTGGCCTAGTTGTTAGCCGAACTAGTGTAAATCTACTGTATTATTCTTTCTCTCTTCCTAACTTTGAAATTTTTGCGTTACATGTTTGGGTTTTCAAGAGGCTCTTTTAGTTTTTTCAATAGGCGTCTTCTATTTTTATAAAGCAAGAGATTCTTTTCGCTTTAAGAATCAACATGCTCCTATTAATTAATAGGCTTATGTCTATTTGAGATCTAGCAGACTCCTATTGATTGACAAGCTCCTTTCTTTTTTAGTGTGAATAGGATCCTTTCAATTAATAGACTTCTTTCGTATTTTAAATAACTAACAGGATCCTTTCTTTTTAAATGTTAATAGGCTCCTTTCGAAGTTTAATATGACCTTTCCATTTATCAACTCATTTTCTTTATGAAGGACTTTAAAGATTTAAAATACCTTGCAAATTTTTTGCAAATAATTCACCTCTTTATTGCGTGTGTTTACTTTATTAATCTCATTTGGCATTCAACAAGGAAAGAAAGTGGGTCATTTAGGTAAAATAATTAAGAAAAAACTGAAAAAGGAGAAAGGATGCACATTTTATAAAAGGAAATAAAATGTATTTAAAGAAAGTTGTTATGAAAAATGAGTGAGCAACATAAAAGGGAGATAATCTCAAAATTCTTTAATTTTATGAAACTATCAGGATCGTTAATTTTGTTTCGCATCAATATGAAATTAACAAATTAAGTTTGAATTCATCATATTCGAGTTAAACTTTAATTTAAGAAGAGTTGATTACATCAATTTAAACAAAATAACATTGCTTTATTTAATAATTAAATATAAATTAATTAAAATAGTATCAATTTAATTTCAATTCAATTAAACTTTTAGGTCGAACTCAAACCCAAAAAGGTCATTTAGGCCCGACTTATTTTATCCGTGTACACTATTATTATAAGATACTCTTTTTAATTTTAAAAATAAGAATGCATTTAATTTATTAATATTTATTTTTTACCACTATACTGTTGTTGAGCCTTATGTGGATGCAGAATATAACTTTAAATTGTTTGGAAAGAGGATCTACACCTCCCATTAATATAATTGAATAATTGGAAAATCCACTAAAGTAAAAAAAGAAACAGTTTTTATATGAGCTGAACAAGAGCTTGAATTTCTCATTATGAAGTATATTGAAATTTATATTAAAATTGTAATAATTGCAGATAATGCGTATATAATTATAAGAAATATTAT
The DNA here is from genome assembly GCA_027568895.1 of Erythroxylum shatona. NCBI lineage: Eukaryota > Viridiplantae > Streptophyta > Magnoliopsida > Malpighiales > Erythroxylaceae > Erythroxylum > Erythroxylum shatona. Next base: position 11,506 of record JAOSBK010054687.1, read on the forward strand.
TAATAGTTACAATATATTATAATAATGGTTATAAGAGCACAATCACAATATCAAGGCCATAATTTAAAATTTTGGGTCTTAAAAAAGGTGACAAATTCCTCCTCATCTTGAAGGACTAATAAACATATGTTATTGTTGTGGCCACTAAATTTGGTTTAACTGTTGTCAGCGACAGGTCTGTTCAGGTGATGGTTGGTAGTGGTGACAAATTGGAGTGTGAGGGGCGATGCTTGGGACTCTAGTTAGTGGTTCAAAATTACCCCATAACTACAGATTTCTATGTGCTTCCTGTGGCCACATGTCCAGTGGTTCTAGGAGTTCAATGGCTGGAAAATTTAGCGCCATTTGAAACTGATTACAAACAGCTCATAATGTCCTTCAAGATCAACGGCAAGCAACATGTTTTTCATGGCCTTACACAATCTGAATTGGAACCTTTAAAGAAGAAGCAGCTATGCCAATTTACAGGTATGAGATATCTTCTTTAAGTCACCTTACAAGACAACGAACAGAAGCTAGCATCTGACATTTTGCCCAACGACTTGGAGGCTCTTTTAAAAGAATTTCCAGCAGTCTTTGCACCACTCACCCAACTGCCCCCACACAGTCACATAATCTCTGAATTACGTTGAACAAAACTTATGGGCCTATCAATGTCCTTGATTAAGGTATCATATGTCCTAGTATCAGTTCATTTTCTTCACTAGTTTTACTTGTAAAAAAGCAAGACGACTCTTGGCAATTCTATGTGGACTATTGGGAATTAAATGCGGACACACTAAAGGATAAATATCCCATACCAATTATTGATGAGCTGTTGGATGAATTATATAGGGCTACTTATTTTTCCAAGCTTGATTTGCGATCCGGTTATCACCAAATCAGAGTGAAAGAAGATGATATATACAAAACAGTGTTTCGAACCCACGAAAGTCACTACAAATTCGTGGTTATGCCGTTTGGATTCACAAATATGCCCATGACTTTTTAGAGTCTAATAAAAGACCTCTTTAAGTCGTTTCTGAGGAAATTTGTCTTGGTATTTTTTGATGACATATTGGTATATAGTAGAATGTGGCAGGACCACCTTTGTCACCTCAGGTCTGTTTTATCCATTCTTGTTACAAATTCTTTGGTAGTTTAACAGTCCAAGTGTAGGATTAGGGTTGCTCAGGTAGATTATTTAGAAGATATAATCTCAAAGGCAGGAGTTGCTGCAGACTCGCAAAAAATAGAGGCAGTTCGAAAATGACTGGTTCCTGCTACTGTTAAGGAGGTAGGGGTTTTCTTGGGCTTGCAGGATATTACAGGAAATTTATTAGAGGATTTAGGAGCATGGCTTCCCCTCTCACTCGGTTAACCACTAAAGACGGTTTCATGTGGACAACAGAAACGAAAGCCACCTTCAACAACCTTAATTTGGCTCTTTCATCTCCTCATCTTCTTAAGTTACCTGACATTGATCAACCTTTTGTCATGGAATGTGATGTTTGTGGAACCAGGATTGGAGCAATATTATCACAGAATAACCAGCCAACCACATTTTTTAGTGAAGCATTGAAAGGGAGCTCCTTGTCATTATCCACATATGATAAAGAAATGGTGGTTGTAATGAAGGCAATAAAAAAATGGAGACCATATTTGTTAGGTAGACCTTTCATTGTACATATAGACTGACAACGTTTGAAATACCTCCTAGAGCAACGAATCTCAACCCCCATGCAAATTCGTTGGCTTCCCAAAATATTAGGATAAGACTATCAAATTCAATACAAAAAGGGAGTTGAAAATCAAGGGGCAGATGCATTTCACGTAAATCATAATTCTCTTTTCTTGCAACTTCACATGTACAAGCAGACGGGTGGCCCATTCTACAGTAAGAAACAGTAACTCTTCCTTATTTTTAAGAATTAAAGTAACCAAAAGTGGAGTTTTATTTAGACAGGGAAAGATCATGATCAGTCCCACCTCATCCTTAATTCCGGGAATTCTATCAGATAATCACTACTCTCCAATTGGAGGCCATTTTGGATTCAACAAGACCCTTGCATGCATAAAATCTTATTTCACTTGGCCTAGCATGAGGAATAAAGTTAAAAACTTCATCAAAGATTGCTCTATGTGCCAACAATGTAAAATCGAGAACCAATGCCCGGCAGGACTACTTCAACCATTACAACTTCCAAAAAAAATATGGTCTGATATCTCCATGAATTTTGTGGAAGGTCTTCCTCCATCTTAAGGCTTTGATGTGATCATGGTGGTGGTTGATCGACTGAGCAAATATGCTCACTTTATTCCCGTGAAACTAACTGTGGCAAAAGAATTCATTCGCCACATCGTTAAGCTTCATAGTTTTCCTACTTCCATAATCAGTGATCGGGATAAGGTATTTATAAGTTCTTTTTGGAAGACACTTTTCACATTGCGGGGTACATCTCTTTACTTGAGTTCCAGCTATCGTCCCCAAATAGATGGACAAGTGGAAGTGGTGAATTGAGTGCTCGAACAGTACCTACGTTGTTACATTACACCCACGACAAACCATATAAGTGGATTGACTACTATCTTGGGCAGAATTTATTTACAATACTTCCGTCCATTCCGCAACCAAGATGTCCCCTTTTGAAGTCATGCACGGGACCTCTCCTCCAAGGTTGCACGCTTATATTCCTGGCACCACCAAGGTTCAAATTGTTGACGCAGTCCTTCATAACTGAGATGAAATACTCTTAGAGCTCCGCTTAAGCCTCACTTTTGCCCGTAATAGGATCAAATAATTGGCAGACCTTTATCGTAGGGATGTTACTTTCCAAGTTGGGGATTATGTGTATTTGCGATTGCAGCCATACAGACAGAACTTAGGGGCTTTTCATCGCTCTCTTAAACTCTCTGTCAGATATTTTTAATCGTATGAAATTATTGGCAAGGTGGGTTCTGTGGCTTACAGGCTTCGACTCCCTACAAATGCTTGTATCCATAATGTCTTTCATGTTAGTCTCCTGAAGAAACACATTAGTTCTCTACCTTCACAAAATTCTCTTCCTCGTGTTTGTGACGAATCAACCATCCTACCACAACTTGAGGCCATCCTAGATTGTCAAATTATTAAGAAGAAGCAGTATAGAGAGCATGAGGAAATCCTTGTCAAATAGGTTGGAGCCCCAACAGAAGATGCGACATGAGAAAATCGTCGTTGTTCCGCCATTCTTATCCACATTTCAATCTTTGAGGTCAAGGATTAACTATAGTGGCAAGGACTGATTCATGCAAATACAAGCAGTGGACATGAGGAGGATCTATTGCAGGCCTGGAAGACTTGGTCCTTGAACTCATTAAACTCTGCCAGTGGTGAAAAGTTAGTTGCTTGAATTTCTCATTCAATAATGCAGTGGAAATATTCACAATCAGTTTGTTTTGTTTTTTTTTGTAAGTAGGTGATTATTTCGCCACTGTTTCCCTATTTAAACTATCATTAATTAAAAAAACAAGGGAAAAAAAGATCGTCAACTACTTCCTCTATTTCCTTCTTTTGTAAACTTATTCTTCTTACACGAAATTCTTTTCATTTTCCTATAATAATTGGTATCAGAGCTGACTTCACTCCTTTAAGTCCTTGTGCCAATCTCATGGGTGGTGACGTCGACATTGTAGTCTTCACCCAAGGTTAGAAAAGGTCTAGCGCGCAGCTAGCTACGAGTATGTGGATGGTGACGCAGGTATAGCAGTATTCGCTCGGGATTAGAAAAGGTCTAGTGCATAGCCAACCGATCGGTGCCTAGGTTGAGAAGCATGGTGGGATGTTATAGTTTAATTGTCCCACATCGATAATAAAAAAAATTAATGTGAGGTTTATAGGCTTATGAGCTCTCCTATCCTTTAAATTAACTTTTATGATTGATTCTCCTGTAAGACTTGTAACATGCACAAGGCTTCTTGCTTTGCGAGGATTGAGGGAGAGTTATTAACATACGCGACCTTTCCTTTGTAATTTTTTTTATAAAGAGATTGTTTTCATGATTTAAACCTGTGACATTTTGGTCACAAAGGAGTAATCTTAATAGTAATCTAAAACTCACCCTCTAATACTTAAATTTAATATTAATATAATAATTTAATCTCATTGTAATTTTATTTATAAAGTATGTTTATTCATAATTTTATTTTATAAATTAATTAATTAAAAAGATATGCAATCCATTAAAAGTATATTTAATTAATTATATCACAAACGCACAACCAAACTGTCGGCAATAAACCAACAGAACAATTAAAAGAACATAAGATGATAAAACATTACATATAAAATTGGCACGCGATGAAGAGAACAAGTGAAAAAGCATTGCTACTTTCAGTTAACCCGAATCCTAGCTATGTCTGAGTCTGCATCACCTCCCTTGTCATCAAAACCTGAGAATTCAAATGGTAATGGAATATTTAGCTCGGAACAAACAAGTTGAATGATTTTTCCTGTGACAGTTCCAAGTGACATTTTGTTCAATGTCACCGCAATTGCAAGCCTGCCTTTGATGTCACAAAAACCAGTGGATCCTCCCATACCCGAGTGTCCAAAGCCAATATACGATCCATCCTTTGATCTCATTATCCGAAACCCTAAGCCGAATGACCCGTCAGGCATAGCCCAACTCCTATACTCGCCCACTCCCAAGAATGCTTCGTGAATCATTGGGCTGTCGAACATATTGATTGGAGTGTTCATTGCAGTAGTAGACACGTGATTATGATCTTGTTCAGGAATGTGAGAGTGGCTACCAAGGCGTGGTTTGGACAAGCTGGAATGCGGAGGTGGAATCACACCTCCATAAACAAGGGTTGCGTAGTATCGAGCAAGAGCACGGGCTGAGCAATGACCATTAAAAGCAGGTACGATGGCTCGACTAATACGCAGATTGTTAGACATAGAAGGGATGGCAGTCATTAATTTGGCAATGTCTTCCGGTTGAAAAAAGGAGGGAAAATCAGGACGTTTGATAGCTTTTTGAGATCTTTATCAACTGACACAGATGCTAACCTAGGAGTCCGGATCACCTGTCTAATTTACCCTGTCCAACTCTGTCCAATGACCCATACGACGTCGTTTCTTCTTTAAGAATGCAAACCACGCACGCATGCTTTCCAAGCCAGAGGAGATGAAGCGTTGAAATTAATAAAGCCAAGCCACCACCAGCGTTGGCGCGGCTGATGAAAAATAATGCAGAGCCATACATACCATATTATACATGATGTTGAGATCGACGTCTACAAGACTATTATAAAACATGGCTTGTACAGGGCTATTTATACGTAAATCTTATCTTATTATTGTAATGATTATTATTATTACTTTCCGACGTTAGTTTATATATTTATTAATAAGATTTATAATAAAGCATTAGTATTATTATTAATAATTTTGTTATTATTATTAAGTGTATATATTTGTTTA
>JAOSBK010054728.1:0-16943 GCA_027568895.1 Erythroxylum shatona
AAAAGTTTTATAGGAATGATGGATATTTGTTTAGAGATAATAAACTATGTATTCCTACTTGTTCTATGCGTGAAATGCTTCTTAGGGAGTCTCATAATGGAGGTTTAATGGGACATTATGGTATTGCTAAAACACTTGACATATTACAGCAGAATTTTTATTGGCCTAATATGAAAAAGGATGTTGAAGCAGTTTGCTCTAGTTGTGTAGCGTGTAGGCAAGCCAAGTGCAAGGTGCAACCGCATTGGTTTTACATGCCTCTACCTATCCCTGATAGTCCTTGGATTGTTATATCTATGGATTTTGTGTTAGGATTGCCTAGGGCTAAGAAAAGACGTGATAACATCTTTGTTGTCGTTGATATATTTAATAAAATGGCTCATTTTATTGCATGTCATAAATCTAATGATACTACACATGTTGCTTATTTGTTTTTAGGGTTGTTGTTAGGTTGCATGCCATTCCTACCATTATTTCAGATAGGGATTCTAATTTTTTAGGTCACTTTTTACATGTTCTATGGAATAAATTGGAACTAAACTTTTTTTTTCTGCAACTTGTGATCCCCAAACAAATGGATGAACTAAAGTGGTTCATAGAACCTTAAGAACTTTATTACGTGTTGTTGTGGGAAGAAAATTTTAGAGTTTGGGAAGATTGTTTGCCTTTGATTAAGTTTGCATATAATAGAAGCATTCATTCTTCTATAGGTTATTCTCCGTTTGAGATTGTGTATGGTTTTAACCCATTAACTCCATTGGATTTATTGCCTTTACCCGTGAATGAGATTGTTAGTGTAGATGGGAAGCAAAGGGCTGAATTGGTTAAGACAATACATGAGAAAGCTAGGCAACACATTGAGGAAAAGAACAAGAAGTATGCTCAAAAAGCCAATCAATGGCGTAGGGTGATGAAGTTTGAGCCTGGAGATTAGGTTTGGGTGCACTTTAGGAAGGAGAGATTTCCTAAACAAAGAAAGTCTAAGCTCGATCCTAGAGACGATGGTCCTTTTTAAGTGCTTCAACACGTCAATGACAATGCCTATATGATGGATTTGCTAGGTGAGTATGGTGTTAATGCTACTTTTAATGTTTCTGATCTATCTCCCTTTGATAATGTAGGTCTTGATTCGGGGAAGAATCCTTTTGAGGAGGGAGGAAATGATGCAACTCACCAAGGCAATAGAGACTTGAGGATGCCAATGGGTCCAATTACAAGATCATGCTCCAACAAGCTCAAAGCACAATTTCATATTTATGCACAAGCTTTTGTTTCACAAGAACTTCAAGAAGTTTCGTTGATCAAGCTTGGGGAAGAGCTTAGGAAGACGTCTAGGTGTGTGTGCACATTGGAGGCATCAAATTAAGACGGTTAACACTTAGCCAATTTTCATAAGCGTAAGTCTTGGGCTTATTTTATCTTATAAAGGGCATGTGGACTTCTTTTAGGCTTGTCATGGGCTGATTTGCATTAAGTGTGCATGTGCTTCATTAAAAAAGTCATTTGTATGTTTTATTTTAAGGAACCAAGCGTGTGGGCCTAGTTTAAAAGCCCAATTCCCCCTCTTAAGTTAGTCTTCTATTTTTTTTGTTTCCTTATCCTATTTGGACTAGGACTATTCAATTTTAATTAGTTGTTAAGTCCAAATCTATGTGGGATTTGTTCTTGCGTGGATTTGTTTCAAAATAGCCTTCTTGATATTTTAGGCTTTCTTTAGGGTTTTTTAGGTTATCTTTATTAGAGTTTGTATTGCATAAAGGTATTTGAACCCTTGCTTTAGGCTTGAACACCAGATTAAGACGTGAATAGAATTAGAAAGCATTTTTGAAGAGATAATTTAGATTCTTGCTTGTTTTACCTTAAGGATTGATTCAACTTATCAAGTAAGTTCTTACTTGTGGCGTTAATTCAATTCCTCTAATCTTTATACTCTTTGTTACCAATTCCTTACTGTTTTGGGGGTGAAGGGTCTTATTAGATTGAATGAACTTAGGTTTGGGAACAATCATTGAAACGGAGATGATCTAGACATTGATTCTAGATTGTTGCCATATCAGGTGTGAGATCTTAACTCATGCCCATGCATATGACCCCTTTTAGATTTTTTTTTAACAATATGCTTTCAGGTCAACTTATGCCACCATTCTGATAACATAAATGAAATAATTAGGCCAGACTTTATTTGAAACAATTATTCTCCAATTTCTTGACTTTCTAATCATACAAAGATCATTCAATTTGATTTAATATTTCCAAAGTTATACTCAATTTACTTTGGACTATTCTTAAAACATAACTGTACTTTATATTCAACTTCAAGTCTAATTTTACACTTCTTAATGATAGAATTAAAATTTGATCTCTTAAGAAAATTTGTATCCCTATGGCTCTAGTTCATTTCAAATCAAGAATCATTCCATTTGGAAATCTATAAATCAACATATAATCACAACATCGAAGTATGTTTACTGAAATAACACTAATTTATCTTATTCGAGTAATCCTCAACATGTTCATCTTTAATTCAATAACCAATCCATTTCAGATGGCTATAATTTTTGATGGAGATGAAGAAAAATGTATTTTAAATCTAATGGTTCAAGAATCAAGTAATTTGAAGATTGTGTGAGGACGTTATAACAAAAATACTGAAGGATGTTTAGAAACAAATTGTTTGGAAAAAGCTGGAAGTCGCGATCATGCATCTACACGATCGTGAGTTTTACTAGCAGCACGATCGCAACTCGCGACCTGCTTCTTACACCAAATAGCTTCCTCTTTTTCTTCCATTTATTTCCATTCTTACCTAGATTACTCACTTCCAACACATCCAATATGCGTTTCTAACTTCTATAGAATTTCTAAACAAATCAAATTCAAGTTTACACATCAAAAATCACCAATCCGAAACTTCACAAATCCTCTATCTCTCCATCATTTTTCCATATTTTGATTCTTATGTCAATCTTCTTCAATCAACACTAATAACACTCTAAGCAATTCTTCTAACTAAATTTTAGTACGTCAGCACAAAATAAATAAAAAAATTCATTCTCATATATACAATTTCTAGTTTTTGCAATTTGTTTCCCTTTCTCCATTCATCTGATGCATTTTCCCATTTTTTCTACTCATTTATTTCATCGTAAATTTATCATTTATGCAACTCTATTTCATGATCTCACCAAAACTTCATTTCATATCATTTAACTCATTTGAATTCATATAAATCCATCTCTTAAAATACTTCACAATTTCACGCATGAACAGCGAAATCACCATATTTGGATTTCTCTAAACCAAAACAGAGTATGTATTTTTACATGAACTTTCCAACACTTTTGCATATCCATTTTAGTATAATAACGAAGCCTATTTCACACTTTTCTAGACAATTGCTATTTCACAAATTTTCAATTATCATCTCATTCATTAACCATTGAAACTGCATGTCTCTGACAGCTCATAATAAATCATCATCAAAATGACTTAGTTGATCTAGTAATTAGTTTTAGCAATAAGAGGGAATCAAGTGTATAAAAAGCATAGCAATCTGCTATTTGGTGTTGAGTGTTTCTTCACAGTGAAAAGCAATTGCTATAGTAAACTTTCCTTACTCAAAACATCAGAATACGTGTATGCTTTGCATATCTTTCACATGTCACTATTCACATGAGCCAAATGTCATAATTTGACTAGCTATATTTCCTACTCTAAAATACCCCAAATTTCCAAAAATTTCCTAAAATTTACCAAAATTTTTGAAATAATCATAATACGCTCCAAATAAATTTTCACCACAAATAATTCACGATTCACATCTTAATCACGTTTATCACCCAATTAAACCAAAAAAATGTCAATGAATGCATTTATAATCATATTCATATGCAATAATCAAAATTCTCATGTATGGGAAAAAATGTGCAAAGCTTGATATGAGATTTCTAGTTTCTCGTTAATTTCTCATAATTCATTATTCTTGCTTTAACACAGGTAACAGGATGTTACAGATAGATAGTTATTCCATGAACTATGGAAATGCTTTATGTTAGACGAGTACTCTAAATATAATCACCTTTTGCACTTATTGTAAAATCGTTTTGATTAATAAAAAGGCTTTTTCATCAATTTGGTGTTCATGTTCTTTATGAATTGATAGTGATTTTAAATAATTTTAATGAATTCCTTGATACATTGCATAGCATGAAGGAAATCATGATGAGATCATGAAAATGAGATTCCTATCATGTGTAATTATGTTAGTATCTAAATTATCCCTAGTCATAAGATTAATAAGATGGGACATTATTAATTCGAACAAACTAGCACATGTTATACTCCTCTATTAAATCAAGCAGTGGATCTCATAAGTTGTAAGTATGAGTTGTTTAAAGTTAACATATGGATGCCTGCTAAGAGTGCTAAGTACATTGGATTACCTACCATAAGACAATCATATGGATAATCCATTCTAGTGTCAATGATATTCTCATCATCATAGAAATGGTGAAAATATCCTTAGACTTGACATGCTCAAAGATATCTTGGATACTAATCCTATACTTTGACTCCATTCCTTGTTGCCTTTTAGAGGTTGCTCATAGGTTGGTGATTAGGTACAAATTGAGGTATCCGAAGGTAATTGAGTAGCTAATAAAGGATTCACCACTCCTGATAGAAGGAGACGATACCCATGGCCTCCTAGCAAGGGTCATTACTTGGGAATCTCTAGCTAAAATGGAAAGCTCATGAAGATAGTCTTTAGTATGAGTTGGCACTTTAACCATGCTCTGAATCAAGTGGGGTATACATGTTGAAAGGATGAATTGCATGGGAATATTAACTATGGAAGGGTTCATAGTCAAATCATGAAAGGATGAATTGCTAATGATTTTCTTGAATTAAGTGTTAATTCAAGTGGTCAACATAACTGGGAATATAATGGCTCATATGCATTGAAGATGCAAAGAATAAGTAAAATGGTTTTGGATAGCGATCCAAGATATGAGAGATGCATGACTAAGCTACACTTGTGTGGTTGTTTAGGGTCATTTGATTATGAATCATACGACACATATGAATCTTGCTTATTAGATAAGTGTTGGAGTCATATAAATATAGTGCCCTAGAAAGAAAGCGTATTTACATGTAACTCTATCTTCTTTAGTTACAGTTTTGTAATGAAAAATATTTATTATTAATAAAATAAAATAGTTTGGTTTTATTTGTGTGAGCATTATATATCTAGTCAAAAGGTGCTAAGATTCTTTTATAAGTAATGTACATATATATAGAGATGTATGGGAATCATGTATATTATAGGAATCTAAATTAATAAATTTACAGTTGAATAATCAAGTTGGTCGCTTGATTATAGTTTAGACTATAGTGTCGTAATTTGTCACCATATAAGTAAAGGAGTTTACATAAAGGGAATGATGAGTTTCATATCATGATAGTAGTTGACTATCGATAATGGCACTATTAAATTAATCTACAATTATGTATGTTTTCAAGAATAAAGTGGGTCTTTACTTTAATCTTAAAACATGCAACATAAGCATTCGCTTATTATGGACCACAATCTTGATGAGTGATGAACTCGTATGTGTTTCATTATAATCCTTGATATGATCGGAATGGATTTTTAAAGAGCATTAATCCAGTGTCTGCATGTTGGAATTATCAATTGAAGCATGTATCAGGGAACATTCACTCAAATAAAGGGTTTATAGTGCTATCATCACTTCTAGATGTTTTAAGGAGATGTGGTGATTAAACTAGTGCCAGTTGTTTGATAGACTAGCTACCCATCAAGTCTTAACACCAAGATAAGATCTTGTGTGTTAATCACCATATAAAGTAAACCGGGATATCTATAGGAAAAACCAACATAAGGGCAAAATGGTAATTTTACCTTTTATTGTGTAGATAGCTATAATAAGGCTCTAAATAGCGTAGGGTTTGCAATTGGACTTAAAAATGTGTTCTCATAATATTTAATAATTCAAGAGTTCAAATAATTGTCTTTAGTGGAATGACAATTAGTTAATAAGCTAGAATTAATTTTGATGAGATTAAATTAATTATAGGCTTATTGGATCTTGAATTATCAAAGTCTAATAAGATTCCCTACTTGGCTTCAAGGAAGGTTATCAAGCTATGTAAAAAATATAAATGGAGGTTTTAGAAGCCCATAATTGAATGTTGGGCTTACACGAATTAATGGATAATTAAAAGCCCAAATGTTCATTTAGAAATGGGCTAGACTTTAGTTTAATGTAATTGATTAGATTAATTATATTAAAATAATTTTTCAAGAAATGGAGGACCAATTTCAGTTATTAGGGCTGAATGTGCAGCTGCACATTTGAAATTAAAATGTTACATAAAGATGGTTTTTATTATGGTTTATCATCATTAAATGGAGTTTTGAACTTACCATTAAATGATTTAATGGTTAACTTTTACTGTTAACATATAACCTATTAGCATTGATTGGATTAAAGAAGAAAGATGTACATTAGATGGACCATCTTCCTCCTTACATCACAAAAAAATAAAATTGACATGATAATATTAGGTGATTGGACTTATATAGCCATCTTAAAACAAATGAGAAGAGTCTCATTTAATGGCTTTTTTATGTTTGATTAAAGAAAGGTATGATGCATTGGATGCTTCCCCTCTTCTCTCTTTTCATGCATAACCGAAATTAGGAGTATAAGAAAAGGGTTCTTGCATTGTTTTGACTAACTCTCTCCTCTCACCTATGCATGGCCGAAACTTAGTACGAGAAATGTCTCATTGTTTCCGTCTTTCTTCTAAGAAAACTCTCCTCTAAAGTGTTTCTTCTCCTTTCCCACCAAAGGATTTTTGTTAACCAAGTTGTCCTAGGAGAATAAGAGGTAAATGAAATTGGTTGAGGATATAACAACAAGGAGAAGATAGATCGACAAAACAAAGACTTTGGATACAAGAAGAAGGAGAGGATAGAGTAGTAAGGAATTAAAACTGTAGCAAAGGAGTCGGTAATACTCTTCGTCTTGTTTATATCTATTATTATCCTTATACCATATCAAGTATATATTGGCATGATGATTTGGATATATTCCTTCTTATGCAAATAAGATTTCTTAAAAGTTTTGAAATCTACCAGTTCTCCATATATGGCATGCTTTCTTTTTCCTCTCCATTGATGTTGGGAATTATAGGAAGGCCAAAGGGTGTAAGAAACATTAGTTTTCGTGCAAGTGTTATGTGAAAACAAGATATTTTTTAGTGAGGTGTTCATCATCTTCTCTCACTGTCTACAATCACTCTCTCAAATAATACATCGCAAAGCTAACACCTTGTGTGTGTTCTAGCTATTCTTCCTAAGTGGTTTCAAACTTTTCTCTTCACTTGGATATCATTAGAGACTTCCTACTTTGGTCATTGTGGTTTACGACAACCCAAAGAGGTGAAGACAATGAAGAACGAAGGAGGTTGCAAGGTATACATGTTAACTTCATGTTTTTCTAAAGTTACATTTAATGGCACTTGAAAGTTCTTGGCTTTTTGGGTTTTTTTTATATTTCTACTACTATTTTTTAATTTTGATTCACGTGATGCAAGATCAAATCCTAACAGTGGTATCAGAGCGATCTTGTGCCTATTAGATGTAGTTTTTGTTGGATGTGCAATAGGATTGCATGGTTGTGACAGCTGAGGTTCTGTTCTTAGAAAATTCAAAATTAAATTATTAAAATTTTGTTTCAGGATTTTCTTTCACTGATCTTCTCATGAAATGTTTAAAGATGGTTTTCATGATTGAAAATTGATTTTAATGTTATTAAAAAAATTCAAAATTTATACAACATGCATGAAAATTGTTTTCCTGTAGAACATATATTGTTAGTCGGCTAAATTATTGAAGTTGAATATGTTTCCTTGGAATTTGATTGTGGAAAAATTATGTAAATATATTTAGAACGTGTTTAATCCTTTGTAAATTTCCATAATTAACTAAAATCTTTTTAATTAACTTTTCAAATAGTAAACTTATGTAGTCAGTTTTGTTGAATTGATGAAACTGTTTTGTTTTATAATTTTGTATATGTATGTTTCAGTTCTAGAACCTTAAAAATATTTTTATGCGATAAAAATGTGTTATTTGGATGTCTTATGCATTCTAAAATGAATTTTCTGAAAATTAGGTTTCTAGAAACATTTTTAGATGTCAAATTTGACATTTTTATGTGTCTAGGTGTAGTTTCGGTTATCTTGATGATTTTGGGTTATTCCAGAATTATTTTGATAAACTTGAAAAGAATTAGAGATGCATGGATTGATGATTTGAATTTATAAAAATTTTGGGAAATTAATTTAAGTGAAGCATTAAATTTTCTAATATGACTAGAAAGTGGCATGTGTGATAAAATTAAAGTGTTTAATTTTGTCATCAAAAAAATTAAATTTAAAGTGTATTAATTTTTGAACTAATTTCTGGAAATTGAAGTTTAATTTAACGTGATTAATATTTAGCCGAGATTAAAATTAGTAAGCAATTGAATTCAAGAGTGGAATTGACTTCCAAATTTTACGATCCATAAATTGTCACAACCAAAACTTATGCGTTTAATTTGATGCATTAGAAAATGCATGTTAGGATTGTTTGGACTTGCATGATGGATAGTTATAGACTTAAGCCCAATATGATTGGGGTGTCCATATCTTGCCATATAGCTATAGTAACTATATATATATATATATATATATATATATATATATACACACAAGATTGTCCTAGTTAGATGAGACCTAAGTTGAAATCCCTCACTTAGAATATTAAAACTAATGCCTTCCATTAATATGGTGAGAATCAAAGTAGGGCAAACCCAAGCCCACTCTACACGAATATGTTTGATTCATAGAAATATGATTTTCAGATTAATGTGTTTGGTTTAACTAGAAGTGTTGATTTTTTTGGCCAAACCCAAGGTTAATTGGACATAGACAAATTTGGGTAATGTACATGAGATGTAAATGCAATGCATCAAGAGTTGACAGGCCAATGTGAGTGCACACATCAATACTTGATAGCACTAGATTCAATAGTTGTATTATAAATGCAACTGGTATTATCGGTACCTATCGATTGACTTAAGGTGGTTTGTTAGGCAAACCCAGGGTCATTATTAGGGATACTAGATATTGACCCACTATGAGAACTTCTATGCAAGTTCTCTCAGATTCATATAAAGGGTTATGGATTTGTGAGAAAATAGTGGGAGTGATATTGCAGTTATTAAAGTCCTATTTGACATGCATTTATGTACAGTCTAACACCATTTCTTTCTTTGACATTATGTTTTAATAATCAACATCATGACCACTAGTGTGAGCCTACACTCACTTATGGAAGCTAATAAGTTAACTGGACCTAACTTCCTAGACTAGCTTAGGAACCTAGTAATAGTTCTCGAGTCGGAGAAACTAGGTTACGTCTTAGAAGAACCACTTCCCTATCCACCTATTGCTGATGCTTATGATAGTGATCAGAGGGTATACAAAAAACATCTCAATGATAGTGAGATGGCTAGTTGCATAATGTTGGCCATTATGTCACCGAAATTACAAAATCAGCAAGAGGTTATGGATTCCCATACCATAATATATCGTCTAAGGGAGTTGTTTGATAAGCAAGCTAACTCTAAAAGTTTCGAGACCTCAAGGTTGCTCTTCCACTCCAAGATGACTAAAGCAACATATCGAGTGAAATATGCACCGAAGATGAATGGCTATATTGAGTGGTTGGCCTCCTTAGGTTTTTTGGTGGATCATGAATTAAGTACAGACTTAATTCTAACTGGTTTGACTTATAGTTATTTACAATTTGTGCTTAACCATCAAATGAACCAGATATCCATATCGATTCCTGAGCTAATCAACTTGCTTAAAACAGTTGAGCTATCTGTCTAAAAGGACAGTAAGGTTGTGATGCTAATGGACTCTTCTAGTTCAAGGAGGAAGAACTAAAAAAAGAAGTCCATAAGGCCTAAAAGAGATGTGGCAAAGAAGAAAGCTAAGGAGACTACCCTTAAGGGAACATGCTTCCACTGTGGCAAAGATGGCCATTGGAAGAGGAACTGTAAGGCCCAGTTGGAGTCACTAAAATAGAAGAGGGCATCATATGCCTCATCTACTTCAGGTATGTTTGTTATTGATATTAATACTATTTATAATCATAACATATAGGTATTGGATACTGGTTGTGGCTCACACATGTATACTAATATGCAGGTCCTCAGGAATAGTAGACATCTCCACAAGGGAGAGTCGGATCTGTACATGGGAAATAGAGCAAGAGTTGCTACATTAGCCATAGGAACTTATGTATTGACACTCCCTAGTGGGCTTGTAATATAATTGGATTATTGTTTTTATGTGCCTATATTGACTAAGGATATTATTTTAGTTTCTAGTCTTAATAAAGCTGGTTTCCAATTAAATTTTAGTAATAATGGTTATTCTATTAGAATGGAATGCTTTATGCTATAGGTACATTATGCAATGGAATATACAAGTTAGATACGTCCAATCTAGTTTTAAATATTAATGGCAATAAAAGACAAAAATGAGAAAATATGAAATCATCTTACTTATGACATTGTCGCCTTGGCTATATAAGTGAGAAACGCATGACTAAATTACACAAATATGGAAGTTTAAGGTTCTTTGATTATGAATCATATGAAACATGTAAATCTTGCTTACAAGGCAAGATGACAAAATTAACCTTTAAGAGGAAGGGTGAATAAACTACTAGGCTATCAAACTTAGTACATTCAAATGTATATGGCCCAATGTCCATACATGCCAAAGGTGGTTTCATATACTTCATTACCTTCATTAATGATTGTTCACGATAGATATATTTGTATCTGATGAGATACAAATATGAGGACTTTGGAAAGTTCAAAGAATTCTGAAAAATGGCTTCATGTCAAAACCAAGTATAGAGTTTGGTTGACCCACCTGAATGGATAAAACTTGTAGGGTGCAAATGGGTTTTTAAGGTGAAAAATGACATAAAGGGTAACTTAGTTACCTCTAAAGCGAGGCTTATAGCTAAGTTTTATCATCAAAGACAAGGAGTTGACTATAATGAAACATTTAGCCATATAGCTATGCTTAAATCCATTAGGATACTCTTGGCCATTATTGCTCATTATGATTATGAGATATACAAAATGGATGTGAAAACAACTTTCTTTAATGAAAACCTAACTGAGGATGTGTACATGACATAACGTGATGGTTTCATATCCAATGATGGTGACAAGGTATGCAAGCTTTAAAAATCTATTTATGGATTAAAGAAAACATCCAGGAGTTGGAATATCCGATTTGAAGAGACAATTATAGAGTTTACTTTCTCACAAAAATTTCAATGAACCTTGTGGTATAAAAATGTTAGTGGGAGT
This sequence comes from Erythroxylum shatona, assembly GCA_027568895.1. NCBI lineage: Eukaryota > Viridiplantae > Streptophyta > Magnoliopsida > Malpighiales > Erythroxylaceae > Erythroxylum > Erythroxylum shatona. The sequence goes on from JAOSBK010054728.1 coordinate 11,472, forward strand.
GCAATCGTATTCCTTATGTTGTATATAGATGGTATACAACTAATAAGAAACAATGTCTAAGCTTTACAATCAATCAAGATTTTATTGTCCAAGAATTTCTCTCTAAAAGACCTTGTAGAAAAACTTATATTTTGGGTATAAGAATCTATAAAGATAGACCTAAAAAGTTGCTCAGTCTTTCTCAATCTACATACATAGACAAGATGATAAAGAGGCAGAGCATGAAGTAGTCCAAGACAAGATATCTTCCCATGACGTATGGGATTACACTCTTGAAATCTATATGCCTAAAGACAAAAGATGAGAGGACTTACATGCATCTGATCCCTTAAGCTTCAGCTATAGGATCAATCATGTATGTTACGTTATGTACGAGACCTAATGTATCATATGCTCTAAGTGTTACAAGTAGATACCAATCAAATCCTGCATAGGGTCATTGGGTGGATGTCAAGACTATCATTAAGTACTTAAGAGAACTAAAGATGTATTTTTAGTATATAGAGATGGAGATCTTGTTGTGAGCAGGTATATAGATGCCAGTTTCCACTATAAAAGGGATGATTCTAGATCCCAGTTGGGATAATTTTTCACACTGAATGGTGAAGTAGTCTGATTGAGCCCAAGTTTACTATATAAATTGACGACATTTTTATGACTTTTACTACAGTTCTTGGCTCATATTTCTAGATTTTATGCTTAAATTGACTCTTGAGTGTCTACCTTTATTTTATATAGTTTGAGAGTAAAATTTTCATAAATCAGTATTAATTGCATTAATTAATTTTCTGAGAAGAATTGATACTGCAAACTACAATTCGTTCATTGTAGGAGACTCAAGGAGGAGGGACTCAAGAAGAAAAAGTAGAGTCAAGGAAGGCTGAAGTCAAGTCAACAAGTGAACAGGTGTAACAGGAAGTTCACCGTAGTGAAAGGGATCTGTTGCCGCAGCGAAGTACGAAGAATTCCAAGCAAAACATTCAAAAAAAGTTTGACGCAGCGAAAAAACAAACAATGAACCTAAAACTTTCAGGAAAAGTTCACCACAGCGAACTTATCTATTGTCACGCCGAACCTTTGAATAACCTAACCATTTTTGGAAGTTTACCCACTGTGCAACCTGATCCAAACCCATTTTCTTTTAAAAACCTACCACTTTAGGTTAAGAGAGAGTTAACAGATATACAACATAAAAAACACCCTCGCTCTTAACCTTCGGACTCTCCATCATCTACTCTCCTCCACTTCACCATCAACTCCTCCACCTATTGCTGCTACCATGGATGTTTTCAGTGGGTTTCCAGTTGTGAATTCTTCTAAAGTTATGCTTGGCTAGGCACCTCTTTCCTCTTGAAGATGTAGCAATGGCTAGAGTTTACTAGGCTTCAAAGGGGATTAGTTTGTTCCATATTCAGCTACATTATTATGAGCTCCTAGGTTTAGGATTTGTAAATTGTAGTTGAATATTCTTGATTAGAGTTTAATCAAGTTTTGGACATTAAATGTGTTATTGGGATTTGTTGATGTAAAACTTGGAACTTGAATATATGAAGTCTCATATATGTCTATTTGTGATTTGGTTAACTCTCTTTTATCTACCTAGTTGTGTTTGATATTTAAATGATTCTAGATCCCAAAATGACTTATTGCATTGACTTACCTATTACACACACTTAGAGCATTCAACAAGGTTTTAAGAAATGGAGTTCATTAATTAAAACCTTGGGCTTAAAAAGTTCTTTAAGGTTTAATATTTGAAACTTAGTGATTCACTCCTATAAAAATTTGTTTTGAACTATAATAGCCAAAGCTTGTTTTCAAGAGGATACTTTCATCATTTGATTTTTTCTTTCATTTTATCACTTTTCTATTCCCGAAATCCAAAAATGCTTTTCATTCCATTTTCTTTCAATTCACTTATTTTGTCCAAATTTCTAATGATTAAAGCCCTTACTTCCTTGCTAATTTGATTTGCATATCATGACATATAGGCTAACTTAGTTCCATTGATCAGGTTTTGATTAACTGAAATGACTTGAGTTTGCATTCTATACTGCAATCCTTGGAATTAAAATTCTTTATTGACCTCCAAGGGTAAGAACTAAAGGCTTCGAATCAAAATGATGTTGTTGCCGGGGAACTAAGCAATTGGTTCTTTAGGTTAGCTGTTGTTATTTTTGCTACAAAGTGAGGTCAGGAACCTTAGTTTAGATTGCATCTTAGATAGTTTAACATCATACTTGTCAATAGTATAGCATTTCATTTTCTTTCATTACCTTAAAATTTTTTAAAACTCAAACAATAGGATACCAAACTTTTTGCATACTACATACTTAACATTTTTTCTTTTACACCATATAGTTTTGAACATTTCTTTGTTGCTTTTTCACACATACATAATTTACTTGCACACTTTACTCTTACACACACTCTCATACACCACCCACTTGTATCCTTTACATTTCACCTTTTTAATTGACTTTGTGTGCTTGCAAGCAATTTTTGTTACTTTTTATTTGATTTTATTTTAGTTTCATTTAAAATTGTTTCCGTGCATGCTGAAGAAAATCAAACTTCTACCTTTTTACCCTGAAATTAAGAGACGTTTGTGAAAGATTAGAAAGGAGAGAAGAGAAAAAGAGTCTAGATAGCCAGGGAGTGAGAGTGAGTCAATAGACAGAGTAATCATGGTTGAGAACCCAGCTTCTCTGAAAAACCATAACTTTCATGCTAACTAACCTAGGAATGGTGATAATGGAGGTCATGGGGAACATGAGCGGGTTGGAAAGAATAATGGGAAACAACGAAGGAGAACCATTAGGGAAGCAACAACTTCTGATGTCAATTATGACCCATTTACTATTGCTTGTCCTAATTTTGATCTTAATTTTGAAGTTACAGGATTACTCATTAACTCTCTTCCAAAATTTCATGGATTGACAGGAGAGGATCCCTACAAGCATCTGCAATCTTTGTCCATGATCTGTCAAAGTATGAAGCTGGTGGGAGCCTTCCTTGATCAAGTACTATGGAAGGTTTTTAACTTATCACTGGAAGGAAAATCCTAGCAGTGGTATATGAGCCTCCCAAGACACATGGCGAATGCCTACCATAGTTGGGAAAATTTGAGGATAGCATTCTCGAAAAAATATTTTCCGACATCCAGAACTTCATCGTTAAGGAAGGAGATCTATTCAATATGGCAATATTATGATGAATTCATTTATGATTATTGGAATCGCTTCCGATATCTATTGTCTATATTCCCCCATCACCAAATACTTGATGAGTAGTTAGTGTCATATTTTTATGATGGGTTGACTGGCTCTTCGTATCGATCTTAAGATCAAACCCTTGGAAGCCGAGTCAAAAATAATTTAATTCCAAGGATTGCAGTATAGGATGCAACCTCGGGTCGCCTCACTTAATCGGAACCTAATGAAATGGACCTAAGCTAGCCTATACGTCATAAAACGCAAGTGAAATTAGCAAGGAAAAGGGGGTTTTGATTTTTGAAATATTAATGAACTAAAGTATTGTAAAAAGTATGTAAAAAAAATATTTTTTGGGTTTTTGAAAATAGAAAAGGAAAAGATTAAGAAAAGTGATAAAATCCTCTTGAAAATGAGCTTTGGCTATCACAGTTCAAAACTAATTTGATGGGATTAGCAAACACTAAGTTTGAAATGATAAACCTTAAAGGGCTCTCTTTAAGTCCAGGATCTTGATTAATGAACTCCATTTCTCAAGATCCCATTAAGTGCTCTTAAGCCTTAGAACCTTAAAGGACTCTTTAAGTCCAAGGTTTTAATCAATGAACTCCATTTCTTAAAACCTTGTTAAGCGCATCTTAGTTGGGATTAGCAAACACTAAGTTTGAAATGATAAACCTTAAAGGGCTCTCTTTAAGTCCAGGATCTTGATTAATGAACTCCATTTCTCAAGATCCCATTAAGTGCTCTTAAGCCTTAGAACCTTAAAGGACTCTTTAAGTCCAAGGTTTTAATCAATGAACTCCATTTCTTAAAACCTTGTTAAGCGCATCTTAGTGTGTGCGGTGGAATTGCCAATGCAATGGGCCAAATGAAATCTAGCATCAACTCAATATCAAACACAACTAGGCAGATAAAGAGAATCAACAAGATCACAAGTGGACATATATGAGACTTCATATATTTAAGCTCAAAGTTCTACATAAACAAATCCATAACACATTACATTGTTCAACACTTGATTAAACTCTAATCAAGCAAATCTAACTACAAAGCAATAAACCCTAACTCAGAAGTTCATAACAATGTAGTTAAATGTGACAATGTAAACTACTAATCCAAAATTAAGCTACTTCCCTTTGAAGCTCGGTAAACTCCAGCCGTCACTACATCTTCAGGAGAAAATAAATGCCTAACCACGCATTACAACCGGAAACTTCACAACTCGTAATGAATCCAAGCTACTCATGGTGGAGTCGGCGGTGGAAATGAAAGAATAAACCTATGCAACAATTGTCCCCAGGGAACCCCGAAGGGAACCCTGGGTGGTAAGGTCGTGAGTCTCTCCTCTTTCTTCTTTGTTCTCTCTTAACTCGTATGTATGCTCTCTTCTGCTGAATGTTGATCCCCCTTTTAACCTAATTTGGTAAGGTTTTTATAGGATGGGTCGCGGGTCGGGTCGGAATAGTAAGAGGATTTTCTAAATTAAGTCCGGATACCCGACCGTTCGCCACGATGAGGAAGGAGCTGCGTTGCGACGTGTACTTCTTGGATCGCTCACTGCGGCAGAACAATTAATCAACGTCGTGGTGCGTTGTTGCCTGTTGATGCGCCGCGACGAGATAATTAGTTTTTTCCGATACGTGCCTTCTTCTGGATGCGTCGCGACGTGCGTGGAGGAGCTCATGTCCTGTTGACTTTTTTATCCTTTTGACTCCCTTTTCTCCTACAATACAAAATAACAATTTGTAGTATCAATTGCTCTTAGAAAAATTATAATGCAATTAATGCCAATTTGCAACAATTTTACTAACAAATTGCATAAAATATAAGCTCACCATAAGGGACTAATTTAAGTACAAAATCACGAATTAAGAGTCAAAAAGTATATTAACAGCCATGAAAGTGTATCCAATTTATAAGATAAACTGGGGCTCAATCAGATGATCATATAGAAATTGTATGTAAGAGTATTAGGAGATATATTAACGTTAAGAAAATTTGGGTGGTAAAAGGTACAACACCTCCTAATGTGGTTAATATGATTAACCAAAATGGACCCAAAATGGATTGGGTACCTATAAAAAGAAAGAATGTTTCTATTGTAGGTACAAGCGAGAGATGAAAAACCACCAAGCACATGGTACATTGATAGTGGATGTTCAAGGCATATGAGTGGAGATAAGAACCTATTTGCAGAAATTAGACCAAAGAATCAAGGATATGTCACATTTGGAGACAACAACAAAGGTAAAGTCAT
>JAOSBK010054734.1:2587-16943 GCA_027568895.1 Erythroxylum shatona
ATAAAACGTCACGAAAATGCGCAATCTGTGATGTTTTTTGAAAACGTGCATAAAACATCACAAAATGCACATTCTGTGACGTTTTTTAGAAACGTGCAAAAAATGTCACGAAATTGCACGTTCAAAAAACGTGCATAAAACGTCACAAAAATGCACAATCTGTGATGTTTTTTGAAAACGTACAAAAAACGTCACAAAAATGCACAATTTGTGATGTTTTTTGGAAACATACAAAAAATGTCAAAAAATGCACTTTCAAAGAATGTGCATAAAATGTCACAAAAATGCTTATTCGAAAAACGTGCTTAAAACGTCCCGAAAATGCACATTCTGTGACATTTTTGGAAACGTGCAAAAGCCATCACGAAAATGCACATTCAAAAAACATACATAAAACGTCACAAAAATGCACATTTTATAACATTTTTGGAAACGTGCAAAAAACATCACAAAAATGCACATTCAAAAATTGTGCATAAAATGTCACCAAAATGCACATTCTATGACATTTTTTGAAATGTGCATCAAACATCATGAAAATGCACATTCAAAAAATGTGCATAAAATGTCGCAAAAATGCGCATTCAAAAAACTTGTGTAAAACGTCACAAAAATGTATATTCTTTGATGTCTTTTAGAAACGTGCACAAAACGTCACAAAAATGCATATTTTGTGACATTTTCTGGAAACATGCAGAAAACGTCACGAAAATGCACAATAAAAAAATGTACATAAAACGTCACAGAAATGCACATTCTGTGACGATTTTTTGGAAACGTGCAAAAAACATCACGAAAATGCACATTCAAAAAATGTGTATTAAATGTCACGAAAAGTCACATTCTGCAACATTTTTTAGAAATGTGCATTAAACGTCACGAAAATGCACATTCAAAAACATGCCTAATATGTCATGAAAAAGTACATGCTGCGACGTTGTTTGGAAATGTGCATAAAACATCACGAAAATGCACAATCAAAAAACGTGAGCAAAATGTCACAAAAATGTGCATTTCGTGACGTTTTATGGACGTTTCCAAAAAATGTCATAAAATTTGCATTTTTGTGATGTTTTAGGCACGTTTCCAAAAACATCACAAAATGTGCATTTTCGTGACATTTTATGATCTTTTTTTGAATGTGCATTTTCGTGACATTTTATGCACATTTAAAAAAACGTCGCAGAATGTGGCTTTTCGTGACATTTTATGCACGTTTTTTAATGTACTTTTTTGTGGCGTTTTATGCACGTTTCCAAAAATGCCACAGAATGTGCACTTTTGTGACTTTTTATGCATGTTTCCAAAAAAAGTCACAAAATGTGCATTTTTTTGACCTTTTATGCACATTTCCAAAAACGTCACAGAATGTGCGTTTTTGTGACGCTTTATGCACGTTTTTTTAATGTAAATTTTCATAGTGTTTTACGCACGTTTCTAAAAAAAGTCACAGAATGTGCATTTTCGTGACGTTTTATGCATGTTTCCATAAAACGTCGGAGAACGTGCATTTTTGTAACATTTTATGCACGTTTTTTGATTGTGCATTTTTGTTACATTTTATGCACTTTTCTAAAAATCGTCGCAGAATGTGCATTTTTGTGACGTTTTATGCACAATTTTTGAATGTGCATTTTCGTGACGTTTTATGCATGTTTCCAAAAAAGTCACAGAATGTGCATTTTTGTGACGTTTTATGAAAAATGTCACAGAATGTGCATTTTTGTGATGTTTTACGCACGTTTTCAAAAAATATCACAGAATTTGCATTTTCGTGACGTTTTATGAACATTTTTTAAATGTGCATTTTCGTAACTTTTTATGCACATTTTAAAAAACGTTGCAGAATGTGACTTTTCGTGAGATTTTATGCACGTTTTTTTAATGTGCATTTTTCTGACGTTTTATGCACATTTCCAAAAAATGTCATATAATGTGCATTTTTGTGACTTTTTATGCATGTTTCCAAAAAAGTCACAAAATGTGCATTTTTTCGACGATTTATGCACGTTTCCAAAAAGGTCACAGAATTTGCATTTTCGTGACGTTTTATGCACGTTTTTTGAATGTGCATTTTCGTGACGTTTTATGCATGTTTTTTTAATGTGCATTTTCGTGACATTTTATGCATGTTTCCAAAAAATGTCACAAAATGTGCATTTTTTGTGACATTTTATGCACGTTTCCAAAAAAGGTCACAAAATGTGCATTTTTTTGACGTTTTATGCACGTTTTTTGAATGTGTATTTTCAGGACGTTTTATGCACATTTTCAAAAAATGTCACAGAATGTGCATTTTCGTGATATTTTGTGCACGTCTTTTGAATGTGCATTTTCAAGACGTTTTATACACGTTTCCAAACAATGTCGCAGCATGTACATTTTTGTGACATTTTGCGCATGTTTTTTGAATTTGCATGTTCCTGAAGTTTTATGCACATTTCCAAAAAGTGTTGTAGAATGTAACTTTTCGTGACATTTTATGAACATTTTTTGAATGTGTATTTTCGTGACGTTTTATGCACGTTTCCAAAAAACATCATAGAATGTGTATTTTTGTGACGCTTTATGCACTTTTTTGAATGTGCAATTTCAGGACATTTTACGCACGTTTCCAAAAAAAGTCACAGAATGTGCATTTTCGTGACGTTTTATGCATGTTTCCAAAAAACGTGACAAAATGTGCATTTTTGTGACATTTTATGCACGTTTCCAAAAAAGTCACGGAATGTGCATTTTTTCAACGTTTTATGCACGTTTCCAAAAACGTCACAAAAAGTGCATTTTGTGACATTTTATGCACATTTTTTGAATGTGCATTTTCGTGACGTTTTATTCACGCTACCAAAAAATGTCGCAGTATGTGATGTTTCGTAACATTTTATGCATGTTTCCAAAAAATGTCACAGAATTTGCATTTTTGTGACTTTTTATGCACACTTCCAAATGTCACAGAATGTGCATTTTTTCGATGTTTTATACACGTTTCCAAAAAACGTCACAGAATGTCCATTTTTGTGATATTTTATGCATGTTTTTTGAATGTGCATTTTTATGACGTTTTACGCATGTTTTCAAAAAAAGTCACAGAATGTGCATTTTTGTGATGTTTTATGCATGTTTCCAAAAAAGTCATAGAATGTGCTTTTTTGTGACTTTTTATGCACGTTTCTGAAAAACTCACAGAATGTGCATTTTAGAGATGTTTTATACACGTTTCCAAAAAACGTCGCAGAATGTGCATTTTTGTGACGTTTTTTGCACTTTTTTGAATGTGCATTTTCGTGACAATTTATGCACGATTTTTTAATATGGATTTTCGTGACTTTTTATGCACGTTTCCAACAATGTCACAGATGTGCAATTTTGGGACGTTTTATGCATGTTTCCAAAAAACGTCACAGAATGTGCATTTTCGTGACGTTTTACGCACGTTTTTTCACTTTTCATGACGTTTTATGCACGTTTCCAAAAAATGTCACAAAATGTGCATTATTGTGACGTTTTATGCACGTTTCCAAAAAAGGTCGAAGAATGTGCATTTTTGCGACATTTTATGCACATTTGCACATTTTTTTATTGTGCATTTTCGTGACATTTTATGCACGTTTCCTAAAAATGTCGCAGAATGTGCATTTTTGTGACGTTTTATGCACATTTTTTATTGTGCATTTTTGTGATTTTTTGTGCACATTTCCAAAAAATGTCACAGAAATGTGCATAAAACGTTATAAAAATGCACATTAAAAAAACGTGCATAAAACATCACGAAAATGCATATTCTATGATGATTTTTGGAAACGTGCATAAAACGTCACGAAAATGCACATTCTGTGACATTTTTCGAAAACGTGCATAAAACGTCACGAAAATGCACATTCAAAAAATGTGCATAAAAGGTCAAGAAAATGCACATTATGCGATGATTTTTGGAAAAGTGCATAAAATGTCACGAAAATGCACAATAAAAAAATGTGCATAAAATGTCACAAAAATGCACATTCTGCGACGTTTAATGAAAACATGCATAAAACGTGACGAAAATGCACATTCTGTGACTTTATTTGGAAACGTGCATAAAACATCATGAAAATGGACATTAAAAAAAGTGCATAATTCTTCACAAAAATTCACATTCTGTGACGTTTTTGGAAACGTGGATAAAATGTCGAAAAAATGCACATTCTATGACATTTTTTGGAAACATGCATAAAAAGTCACGAAAATGTACATTTTGTGACTTTTTTTGGAAACGTGCATAAAACGTCACGAAAATGCACATTCAATAAACGTGCATAAAACGTCATGAGAATGGACATTCTGTGACGTTTTTTTGGAAACGTGGATAAAATGTCGAAAAAATGCACATTCTGTGACGTTTTTGGAAACATGCATAAAAAGTCACCAAAATGTACATTTTGTGACTTTTTTTGGAAACGTGCGTAAAATGTCATGAAAATGCACATTCAAAAAACATGCATAAAATGTCATGAAAATGCAAATTCTGTGATGTTTTTTGAAATGTGTGTAAAACGTCACAAAAATGCACATTCTGTGACATTTTTTGGAAACGTCATGAAAATACACATTCAAAAAATGTGCATAAAACATCACGAAAATGCACATTCTGCGACATTTTTTGGAAACGTGCATAAAACATCACAAAAATTAACATTCAAAAAAAGTGCATAGAACGTCACGAAAATGCACATTCTATGAAGTTTTTTTGGAAACCTGCATAAAACGTCACGAAATTGCACATTCAAAAAACGTGCATAAAACATCACGATAATGCACATTCTGTGACGTTTTTTCGAAATGTGCATAAAACGTCACGAAAATGCACATTCAAAAATCGTGCATAAATTGTCACGAAAATGCACATTCAAAAAAGTGCATAAAACGTCACAAAAATGCACATTCTGACATTTTTTGGAAATGTGCATAAAATGTCATGAAATTGAACGTTAAAAAAATGTGCATAAAATATCACAAAAATGCACATTATGTGATGTTTTTTAAAAACGTACATAAAACGTCTCAAAAATGTACTTTGTGTGACATTTTTTGGAAACGTGCATAAAACATCACGAAAATGCACAATCTAAATTGTGCAAAAAACATCATGAAAATGCCCATTCTGCGACATTTTTTGGAAATGTGCATAAAATGTCACGAAAATGCACAATCAAAAAATGTGCATAAAATGTCAAAAAATGCACATTCTGCAACCTTTTTAGGAAACGTGCATAAAACGTCAAGTAAATGCACATTGTGTGACGTTTTTGGAAACGTGCATAAAAAGTCATGAAAATGCACATTCAAATATGCACATTTTGTGACGTTTTGTGGAAACATGCATAAAACTTCACAAAAAATGCACATTATGTGATGTTTTTTAGAAAGGTATGTAAAATAATTGAAAAATGCACATTCTGTGACATTTTTTGGAGACGTGCATAAAACGTCTTCAAAATGCACATTCAAAAAATATGCATAAAATGTCACGAAAATGCACATGCTGCGACAATTTTTGTAAGCATAAAATGTCACAAAAATGCACATTCAAAAAAGTGCAAAAAATGTCACGAAAATGCACATTCTGTGACATTTTTTGAAAATGTACATAAAATGTCACGAAATTGCACATTCAAAAAACGTGCATTAAACGTCACAAAAATGTACATTACGTGACATTTTTTGGAAATGTGCATAAATTCTCACGAAAATGCATAATCAAAAAATGTGCATAAAATGTCACAAAAGTGCACATTTTGCGACATTTTTTGGAAACGTGCATAAAACGTCATGAAAATGGACCTTCGAAAAACATGCATAAAACGTCACAAAAATGCACATTCTGTGACATTTTTTGGAAACGTGCATAAAACGTCACGAAAATGCACGAAAAAATGTCAAAAAAATGCACGAAAAAATACACATAATAGGTCACAAAAATGCGTGAAAATTTAAAAAATGTGCATAAAACGTCTCAAAATGCGCATTCTGTACAATTTTTTGGAAGCGTGCGTAAAACGTAATGAAAATGTGCATCCAAAAAACGTGCATAAATTCAAAGAATGTGCATAAAACGTCTTGAAAATGCGTATTCTGTGACATTTTTTGGAAACATGCGTAAAACGTAATGAAAATGCGCATTCAAAAAACGTGCATAAAATGTCATGAAAATGCATATTCTTTGACATTTTTTGGAAACGTGCATAAAACATCACGAAAATACACATTCAAAAAACATGCATAAAACGTCATAAAAATGCACATTCTGTGATGTTTTTGGGAAACCTGCAAAAAAGTCCCAAAAATGCATATTTTGTGACATTTTTTTGAAACGTGCATAAAATGTCACAGAAATGCAGAATCAAAAAATGTACATAAAACATTGCAAAAATGCATATTCTGCGACCTTTTTTCAAAACGTGCACAAAACATCATGGAAATGCACATTATGTCACGTTTTTTGAAAACGTGCATAAAACGTCATGAAAATGCACATTCAAAAAACGTGCATAAAACGTCATGACTTTTTTTGGAAACGTGCATAAAACGTCACAAAAATGCACATTCCATGAAGCGTCACGAAAATATACATTCAAAAAACGTGCATAAAGCGTCACGAAAAATCACATTCTGTGACTTTTTTGGAAACGTGCATAAAATGTTACGAAAATGTGCATTCAAAAAATGTGCACAAAATGTCATGACAATGCACATTCTATGACATTTTTTGGAAACGTGAATAAAACGTCATGAAAATGCACATTCGAAAAACGTTCATGAAACTTCACAAAAATCACATTCTGTGACGTTTTTTGGAAACGTGCATAAAACGTCACAAAAATGCACAATCTGTGACATTTTTTGGAAACGTGCATAGAACGTTACAGAAATGCACATTCAAAAAACATGCATAAAATGTCACGAAAATACACATTCTAAGACGTTTTTTGGAAACGTGCATAAAACATCAAGAAAATCCACATTCAAAAAACGTGCATAAAACGTCACAAAAATGCACTTTCAAAAAATGTGCATAAAACATCACAAAAATGCAAATTCTGTGACGTTTTTAGGAAACGTGCACAAAACGTCACAAAAATGCACATTCTGTGACGTTTTTTGGAAATGTGCATAAAATGTCATGAAAATGCCAATTCAAAAAAGGTGCATAAAACGTCACGAAAATACACATTCTGTGACGTTTTTTGAAAACGTGCATAAAATGCCACAAAAATGCACATTCTGTGAAATTTTTTAGAAACGTGCATAACAAGGCACGAAAATGCATATTCAAAAAATGTGCATAAAATATCCCAAAAAGTCACATTCTGCGACGTTTTTTGGAAGCCTGCATAAAACGTAGCAAAAATACAAATTCAAAAAATGTGCATAAAACGACATGAAAATGCACATTTTGTTACTTTTTTATAAATATGCATAAAACGTCACGAAAATGTAAATTCAAAAAATGTGCATGAAACATCGCGAAAATGCACATTCTGTGATTTTTTTTGGAAACGTGCATAAAACATCATGAAAATGTACATTCAAAAAGCGTGCATGAAACGTCACAAAAATCTTATTCTGTGACTTTTTTCAGAAACATGCATGAAGCCTCACAAAAATGCACATTCTGTGACGTTTTTTGGAAATGTGCATAAAACGTCACGGAAAGGTACATTCAAAATATATGCGTAAAATGTCCTGGAAAGGCACATTCTGTGACGTTTTTTGGAAACGTCCATAAAATGTCGCGAAAATACACATTTAAACAAGGTGCATAAAATGTCACGAAAAGTCACATTCTGGGACATTTTTTCGAGACGTGCACAAAACGTCACGAAAATACACATTCAAAAAATGTGCATAAAATGTCAGGAAAGTGCACACTCTGTGACATTTTTTGGAAACGTGCATAAAATGTCAAGAAAATGTACATTCATAAAACGTGCATAAAACGTCACAAAAATGCACATTCTGTGATGTTTTTTAGAAATGTACATTAAACGACACAAAAATGCACATTCTGTGACTTTTTTTGGAAACGTGCATAAAACGTCACAAAAATGTACAATCAAAATTGTGCATAAAACGTCTTGAAAATGCACATTCAAAAAACATGCATAGAACGTCACGAAAATGCACAATCTGTGACATTTTTTGGAAGCATGCATAAAACGTCACAATAATGCACATTCTGTGACATTTTTGGAAAACGTCACAAAAATGCACATTCAAAAAAGGAGCAAAAAATGTCCCGAAAATGCACATTCTGTGACATTGTTTGAAAACGTGCATAAAATGTCACGAAATTGCACATTCAAAAAAGTGCATAAAACGTCACAAAATGGACATTCTTTGACGTCTTTTAGAAACGAACATAAAACTTCACAATAATGCCCATTCTGTGACATTTTCTGGAAACGTGCTTAAAACGCCACGAAAATGCAAAATAAAAAATGCATAAAACGCCACGAAAATGCACATTCTGCGACACTTTTTGGAAATGTGCATAAAATGTCACTAAAATGCACATTCAAAAAATGTGCATAAAACGTCGCAAAAATGCCCATTTTGCGACCTTTTTTGGGAAATGTACATAAAACGCCATGAAAAAGCATATTCAAAAAAGTGCATGAAACGTCACGAAAATGCACCTTCTGCAGCTTTTTTTTTAAACGTACATAAAACGTCATGAAAATGCACAATCAAAAAACGTGCATAAAAAGTCACGAAAATGCGCATTCAAAAATTGTGCATAAAACATCACGAAAATGTAGATTCTGTGACATTTTTTAGAAACGGGCATAAAACGTCACAAAAATGTATATTAAAAAATGTACATAAAACGTCGCAAAAATGCACATTTTGCGACCTTTTTTGGAAACGTGCATAAAACGTAACGAAAATGCACATTTTGCAACATTTTTTGAAAACGTGCATAAAACATCACGAAAATGTACAATCAAAAAACGTGCACAAAACGTCGCAAAAATGCATATTCTGCGACTACTTTTGGAAACGTCCATAAAACATCACGAAAATGCACATTCAAAAACGTGCATAAAATGTCACGAAGTCACATTCTGCGACGTTTTTTGAAAACCTGCATAAAACATCACGAAAATACACATTCAAAAAATGTGCATAAAAAGTGACGAAAACGCACATTCTGTGACTTTTTTAGAAACATGCATAAAACGTCACAAAAATGTAAATTCAAAAAACGTGCATAAAACGTCACGAAAATCCACTTTCTGTGACGTATTTTGGAAACGTGCTTAAAACGTCATGAAAATGCACATTCAAAAAAACATGCAAGAAACGTCACGACAATCACATTCTATGACGTTATTTGAAAACGTGTAGAAAACGTCACAAAAATGCGCATTTTGTGACGCTTTTTGGATACGTGCACAAAACGTCACGGAAGCGCACATTCAAAAGACATGCACAAAATGTCTTGAAAATGCACATTCTGTAACGTTCTTTGGAAACATGCATAAAACGTCGCGAAAATGCACAATCAAAATTGTGCATAAAATGTCACGAAAAGTCACATTCTGCGACATTTTTTGGAAACGTGCACAAAACATCCCAAAATTGCACAATCAAAATTGTGCATAAAAAGTAACGAAAATGCCCATTCTGTAACATTTTTTAGAAACGTGCATAAAATGTCATGAAAATGCACAATCAAAAAATGTGCATAAAATGTCGGAAAAATGCACATTCAGTGACTTTTTTGGGAAACGTGCATAAAACGTAACGAAAATGTACATTTTGTGACATTTTTTAGAAACGTGCTTAAAACGTCATGAAAATGCACATTCAAAAAACTTGCATAAAACGTCACGAAAATGCACAATCTGTGACATTTTTTGGAAGCATGCGTAAAACGTAATGAAAATGCGCATTCAGAAAACGTGCAAAAATTCAAAAAATGTGCATAAAACGTCTCGAAAATGCGCATTCTGTGACATTTTTTGGAAGCGTGCATAAAACGTAATGAAAATGCGCATTCAAAAAACGTGCATAAAACGTCATGAAAATGCATATTCTGTGACATTTTTTGGAAACGTACATAAAACATCACGAAAGTGCACATTCTGTCACTTTTTTTGAAACGTGCATAAAACGTCACGAAAATGCACATTCAAAAAACATGCATAAAACGTTACAAAAATGCACATTTTGTGATGTTTTTGGGAAACCTGCAAAAAACGTCACAAAAATGCACATTTTGTGACATATTTTGGAAAAGTGCATAAAATGTCACGAAAATGCAGATTCTGTAAATGTACATAAAACGTCGCAAAAATGCACATTCTGCGACCTTTTTTGGAAACGTGCATAAAACGTCTCGAAAATGCACATTTTGAGACATTTTTTGGAAACGTGCATAAAATGTCTCGAAAAGTAGCGTTCTACGACATTTTTTGAAACGACCATAAAACATCACAAAAATATACATTAAAAAACGTGCATAAAACTTCACGAAAGTGCACATCTTGTGACTTTTTTGGAAACGTGCATAAAACGTCACGAAAATGTACATTCAAAAAACGTGCAAAAAATGTCAAGACAGTGCACATTCTGTGACATTTTTTAGAAACGTGCATAAAACGTCAAGAAAATGCACATTCGAAAAACGTGCATGAAACGTAACAAAAATCGCATTCTGTGACTTTTTTGGAAATGTGCATAGAACGTCACATAAATGCACATTCAAAAAACATGCATAAAATGTCACGAAAATGCACATTCTGTCGTGTTTTTTGGAAACGTGCATAAAACGTCAAGAAAATGCACATTTAAAAAACGTACATAAAACGTCACAAAAATGCATTTTCAAAAAATGTGCATAAATCGTCACGAAAATGCACATTCTGTGACATTTTTTGGAAACGTGCATAAAACGTCAAGAAAATGCCAATTCAAAAAATGTGCATAAAACGTCGCGAAAATACCCACTCTGTGACTTTTTTTGCAAAACGTGCATAAAACGCCACAAAAAATGCACAATCTGTGACATTTTTTAGAAACGTGCATAACAAGCCACGAAAATGCACATTCAATAAATGTGCATAAAATATCCCAAAAAGTCACATTCTGCGACGTTTTTTGGAAGCCTGCATAAAACATTGTGAAAATACAAATTCAAAAAATGTGCATAAAACGACACAAAAATGCACATTCTGTTACTTTTTTAGAAATATGCATAAAATGTCACGAAAATGTAAATTCAAAAAACGTGCATAAAACATCACGAAAATGCACATTCCGTGACGTTTTTTGGAAACGTGCATAAAACGTCATGAAAATGCACATTCAAAAAATGTGCATGAAACGTCACGAAAATTACATTCTGTGACGTTTTTTAGAAACGTGCATAAAACGTCACAAAAATGCACATTAAGTGACTTTTTTGGAAACGTGCACAAAACGTCACGGAAAGGCACATTCAAAAAATATGCATAAAATGTCATGGAAATGTCCCGAAAAGTCACATTCTGCGACATTTTTTGAGACGTGCACAAAACGTCAGGAAAATACACATTCAAAAAATGTGCATAAAATGTCAGGAAAGTGCACACTCTGTGACGTTTTTTGGAAACGTGCATAAAACGTCACGAAAAAGTACATTCATAAAACGTGCATAAAACGTCACAAAAATGCACATTCTGTGATGTTTTTTAGAAACGTACATTAAACGGCACAAAAATGCACATTCTGTGACATTTTTTGAAAACGTGCATAAAACGTCACGAAAATGCACATTCTACGACATATTTTGGAAACGTGCATAAAATGTCACGAAAATGCACAATGAAAAATGTGCATAAAATGTTGCAAAAATGCAAATTCTGCAACCTTTTTTGGAAACGTCATGAAAATGCACATTAAAAAAAGGAGCATAAAATGTCCTGAAAATGCACATTCTATGACATTGTTTGGAAGCGTGCATAAAATGTCACGAAAATGTACCTTCAAAAAAGTGCATAAAACATCACAAAATGGACATTCTTTGATGTCTTTTAGAAACGTACGTACAACTTCACAAAAATGCCCGTTCTGTGACATTTTCTGGAAACGGTGCATAAAACGTCAAGAAAATGCACAATAAAAAAGTGCATAAAACACCACGAAAATGCTTATTCTGCGACATTTTTTGGAAATGTGCATAAAATGTCACGAAAATGCACATTCAAAAAATGTGCATAAAACGTCGCAAAAATGCACGTTTTGCGACCTTTTTTGGGAAATGGGCATAAAACGCCATGAAAAAGCATATTAAAAAAAGTGCATAAAACATCACGAAAATGCACATTCAGCGGCTTTTTTTTGAAACGTGCATAAAACGTCACGAAAATGCACAATTAAAAAACGTGCATAAAAAGTCACGAAAATGCGCATTCAAAAAATGTGCATAAAACATCACGAAAATGTACATTATGTGACATTTTTTAGAAACGTGCATAAAACGTCACGAAAATGTACATAAAACTTAGCAAAAATGCACATTCTGCGACCTTTTTTGGAAACGTGCATAAAACGTCACGAAAATGCACATTTTGTGACATTTTTTGGAAATGTGCATAAAATGTCACAAAAATGCACAATCAAAAAAGGTACATAAAACGTCGTAAAAATGCACATTCTGCGACAATTTTTGGAAACGTCCATAAAATATCACGAAAATGCACATTCAAAAATGTGCACAAAATGTCACGAAGTCACATTATGCGACGTTTTTTGGAAACCTGCATAAAACATCACGAAAATACACATTCAAAAAATGTGCATAAAACGTAACGAAAATGCACATTCTGTGACTTTTTTAGAAACAATCATAAAACGTCACGAAAATGTAAATTCAAAAAACATGCATAAAATATCACGAAAATGCACTTTTTGTGACGTTTTTTGGAAACGTGCTTAAAACGTCATGAAAATGCACATTCAAAAAAACGTGCAAGAAACGTCACGACAATCACATTCTGTGACGTTATTTAGAAACGTGCAGAAAACATCACAAAAATGCGCATTTTGTGACTTTTTTGGATAGGTGCACAAAATGTCACGGAAACGCACATTCAAAAGACATGCATAAAATGTCACGAAAATGCACATTCTGTGACGTTCTTTGGAAACGTGCATAAAACGTCGCGAAAATAAACATTCAAAAAACGTGCATAAAATGTCACGAAAAGTCACATTCTGCGACATTTTTTGAAAACGTGCATAAAACATCCCAAAAATGCACAATCAAAATTGTGCATAAAAAGTCACGAAAATGCACATTTTGCGACATTTTTTGGAAACGTGCATAAAATGTCACGAAAATGCACAATAAAAAAATGTACATAAAATGTCGCAAAAATGCACATTCAGCGACCTTTTTGGGAAACGTGCATAAAACATAACGAAAATGCACATTTTGCGACATTTTTTGGAAACATGCTTAAAACGTCTGAAAATGCAAATTCAAAAAACTTGCATAAAACATCACGAAAATGCGCAATCTGTGATGTTTTTTGTAAACGTGCATAAAACGTCACGAAAATGCACATAAATGCACATTCAAAAAATGTGCATAAAACGACTCGAAAATGCGTATTCTGTGACATTTTTTGGAAGCGTGCGTAAAACATAATGAAAATGCGCATTCAAAAAACATGCATAAATTCAAAATATGTGCATAAAACGTCTCGAAAATGCGTATTCTGTGACATTTTTTGAAAGCGTGCGTAAAACGTAATGAAAATGCGCATCCAAAAAACGTGCATAAAAAGTCATGAAAATGCCTATTCTGTGACATTTTCTGGAAACGTGCATAAAACGTCACGAAAGTGCACATTCTGTGCCTTTTTTTGAAACGTGCATAAAACGTCACAAAAATGCACATTCTGTGATGTTTTTGGGAAACCTACAAAAAATGTCACAAAATTGCACTTTTTGTGACATTTTTTGAAAATGTGCATAAAATGTCACGAAAATGTAGATTCTGTAAATGTACATAAAACGTCGCAAAAATGCATATTCTATGACCTTTTTTGGAAATTTTCATAAAACGTCATGAAAATGCACAGTTTGTGACTTTTTTGAAAAAGTGCATAAAATGTCATGAAAATGTACATTAAAAAAACGTGCATAAAATCTCATGACAGTGCACATTCTTTGACATTTTTTGGGAACGTGCATAAAACATTATGAAAATGCACATTCAAAAAACGTGCATGAAATGTCACAAAAATCAAATTCTGTGACGTTTTTTGGAAACGTGCATAAAACGTCACAAAAATGCACAATCTGTGACATTTTTTGGAAACGTGCA
>JAOSBK010054751.1:0-16941 GCA_027568895.1 Erythroxylum shatona
GAGTTTGACGATTTATATGAATGTATAAGAAAATGATTAAGAAGAATTAAGTGAATTGAGATTTGCATGAGGAATAGATTCCTAGAAAGAGAAATCGATATGGTTTTGATTAGTATGAGAATAGTTTTAAGATGAAAAAAAAAATTTATACCGGATTTTGGACAGTCTAGGTTTTCCAACGCGATAAGTTTTCTATTCTTTGTGTTTCCAACGGATGTCGGCAATTGATTCGTGTTCGATTTGTTTTGTATTCGCTTTGAGATCCGATTTACTTGGTTTTCGCGTGCCGATTATTTTGCTTCCGTTTCGTTCCGCTTCGAATTCGTTAAGAAATCCGTTCTTTCAGATTTTGTTTTCCGTTTTCCGGTTGGGATCCGGTTTCTGAGATCGGGTCCCAACAATTTCTTATGCTTAAGTGGAAGTGTATTACTTATACTAAATGTGAATTTGTGATATAATGTGTGATATGAATTTAAGTGATGCCTGAATTGAGTGAACCATCGATGATGATTACCTTATTGAGTTCGCAAAACTCACTAAAATTGCAACGTTATTTTTCAGGACCGAGAGTAGACTCCTAGCTTCAGAGGGACTTTTCTAGCTGTGTAGATTGTTTTGGCGAGAGAAGTCATGGCTCACAGGTCGGTCAGCTGGGACTTTTGGATAGCCTAGATAGATATGATGTTCCTCCTTTTTCATGTAGTATTTTTGTACTAGGTTTTGATTGATATACAGACAGTAAAGGAGGATAGACGTGTAAACATTTTGATTTTGATGAAATGAAATAAGGCAAGAGTTGGTTTCAAAAAGATTGTGATTTTTATATTGATGTTTTAATATGATGCCATGTGAAGTGAATGTAGTGATCGTTCGTAGCTCACTCTCATCGTAGGATATGTACCGGAATGACCTGCGGATGTCCCGGTGTGTACCCTGCGGTAAGGGGGCGCTACATTACTAGCAGTTGTACATGGTTATAAAGAGTCACATGGTCTCCACAGATAGTCATGAATCTTCCTATACGTTTGCACAGTCGTGTATCTTCACACAGGTTTATGCACGACTATATATGTCTTCACTCTTCACACGTTCCTTCACACGTTTCTAGAGACTTACAAGGTTAATCTACATAGTCGTATGTGTAGCACTCAACACAGCTGTGCATCTCCTTAGAAGAGTTTCATCTATCTTATCTTCACTTGTTTGTCATTTCCACAAACCATAACGGTGTCTATGATCATCGAAGGTCTTAAAAATAGGGTGGACACTCAATAATCTCCACCTTCAGTCTAAATATGGGGAAGAAACGTTATTCTCCATCATCTACTTGAAATACATCCCGATAAACATATTTTAAAGCTCATGTTTATTTCTGAGAACCACTTTAGTCAATATATTAGGACCATTCAAATATGTATAAACCTTCTTTATTATTAGTTTTTTCTCTTCTATTGCAAACCTCAACTAATGATACTTGACATTTATGTGATTTGTACGAGAATGATACATATTATTTATGCTCAAGTCAATAGTATTTTGACTATCACAAAATACTAAATAATCTCCTTGATTCACATCCAACTCTTAAAGGAAGCCTTTCAGTGAGAACATCTTCGTACAAACTTCCATTGTAGCTATATCGAACTTTTCTGGCACTCATTCAATGTATCTCTTCTGAGATAACCACAATCTACTTTTTTTTCTTCCTATCTTGAGTTATCTTCATGCCTAAAATCTGCTTTACAAGTGCCAAATATTTCATATGAATTAGACCAATCCTCTTTCAAAAATTGGATTATACCAATATCTTAACCCGCAATCAACATATCGTCACAATAAAGAAGAAGAATGATAAATTTCTCACATAAGAACCTCTTGAAATACATGCAAACATCGACATAATTATCCATCATAACATAATCGAACTTTTGATACTACTACCTTAGAGCTTTTTTTAAGTAATATAACCTTTTCTTAAACTTCCAAATTTAAATTTTCCTTGCCTTTAGCTTTAAAATCTTCTGGTTGCTCTATGTATATCTTCTCTTCTAAATATCCATGCACAAAGGTTGTCTTAACATCCAACTATTCGAGTTTAAGATCCAAACAGGCTATCATACCAAAAACTATTCGAATTAAGATCATTTTGACTACTGGTAAAAAGATTTCATCAAAATTTATACCATTCTTTTGATTGAATCCTTTTACTACTAGCCTTGCCTTGTCCTTTACTAGCTTGTTACCATCTCTCTTTATCTTGAACACCCACTTTTTCTTTAATGCCTTTTTAAATTTTGGAAGCTTTATAAGCTAATAAGTATTATTTTTCTTAGAGAATCCATCTTTTCCTTCATAGCTGCTAGCCAAAGATCTTTGTCATCACTAGATGCAACTTGCAGATTTTTAAGCTCCCCTTCAGTAATAAGTAACATGAATTCGAAACTTAGATACCTTGTAAAAGGCCTTTCCTCCTTTGTCGATCTTCGAAGTTGTGTTTTATCATATGTTGGATCCGATTGCTCCACTCCTCATTATCCTTAATAGATTTATTTCAGTATTGTCTAGATGTGGTTCATGTATCTCATCATTATCATATTATATCTAATCATTAAAAATGTGTGTTTGATCACATACTTCATCTTTTTCAATTATAGACTACTCAATAGCTAAAGGAATTTATGAAGAGTTAACAATGTCATATGATGAACTGCAGTGTAATGACTTATCTCCTCATAGAAGATCAACACCTCTTTAGTGCTCTTGGAACATCCCATCCGTGCTCCTGACCACCTTCTGCTTTTTTAGGTCATAAAGTCTAAAGCCAAACTAACCATCACCATATCCAACAAAGATGCAAGGTATCGACTTTGAGTCAAGTTTCTTTCTTTGATCCTTGGTTATTTATTTGAATACCATACAGTAAAAAACTCTCAGATAATCATATATAGGATCTTTTTCAGTCCACGCTCTCTAAAAAAATCAGATTCTAATAGAACAAAGGGAGCTTGATTAATTAGGTAGATTGCATTTCAAAATGCTTCTTCTTAAAATGTTTTTGACAATATAGACATTCTGAACATGCAATGAACTTTCTCCATAATGGTTTTTTTAATCCTGTTAGTAACCCTATTATGTTGTGGAGTCCCTAGTTTGGTTTCTCATGTCTAATTCCGTGTGATGTACAATATTCTTTAAACACTTTGGAAGTATACTCCCATCCATTGTCTACTCACAGGCACTTCAACTTCCTCTCAACTTCCCTTTATACTATAACATGAAACTTTTGGAAAGTTTCAAATACTTGACTCTTAAAGTTCAACTTGTACACCAACTTCCTTATAACACTTCTCTTAAAAGGGAATTTATACTGCTTTCCAGCTAAGAAATGATCACAAGGGTTAAAAGTGAGTTCTTAATTGGGATAAGGGATGGACCATTAAACAAATTTAGTCCCTTCTCACTCATGTTTCCCAATTGTCAATGCTACAGATTCAGTGAATTTTCCTCTTCAGCTATATATAATTCTCCACCACCACACGCCTTTATTTATACAGTGAGCAACATAACTCTCTTTAGGCAACCTTCATTATGCCTCTGGATGATTTCCATTTCCTATCCTAAAAAGCATGTTGAAAACCTTCTTGATCTAACATATTAGCCAATACTAGATTTAGCCTTAGATCGAGGATGTGTTGTAGATCTCTCAAGGTTAATAAGCATCCGATGTTTGTCTGAACTCCAATATCACCCATACTGAATATGTTGGCAGAGCTTTGGTTTGCCATCTTTACACTCCCAAAATCTTTATTGTAGTAGTTTGAGAAGTGCTCCGCCTTTGAAACACAATGAGAAGATACTCCCATGTCAATTAGCCATTCAAAACCAAAATTACTAACATGGAAGCATTCACTAGTTGTGTTCTGAATAACTGATTGACATCTCATCATCTGTGCTTGAAGCTATTGTTGTTGTATTTTTATTGTCACCATCATTTTAATGATCTTGCTTTTTCTAATCCCTCTTTTACTTATAACAAAACCTCTTAATGTGTCTTGGCTTATCACAATAGTGGTATGTCTTCACATCTTCGTCACCTTTGGACTTTGAATGGTTCTTAAACTTGCCATGATCTTTGTGACCCTTACTCTTTTTCCTTCCCCTGCTTTCTAATATGAAAGCCTACATGTTGTTAACTTTAATCACCTTTCTTCTAATTTCTTCATTAAACATCTTCTCTTTGATTAGATCAAAGAGCGCACACCTTTAGGAACTAGGTTACTAATTGTCATCATTAGTGTCCCTTAGTTATCTGGCAACAAACACAATAGGAATAAGGTTTGAAACTCATCATCAAGAATGATCTTCATTATATTAAGCTTGTTAATTAGTCTTGAAAATCACTTAGATGCTCTGACAGTGATTTCCACGCTTTTAACTTCAACTTCATAAGCCTCTTAATTAGAGAGGACTTATTATGAGCAATCTTCCTTTCATATAGACTTTTTAGCTTCTTCCATAACTCAAAAGGATCCGTTTCTTCAAATACATGGTTGAATATGCTAATATCAATCTATTGTCTAATATTCTTAGAGTTTTCCACTTATCTTTTCCTATTATCTGTCCAAAGTCTTTCTAGGTTTTGAAGGAACATCATCCTTCACAACTTTGTCCATATCAATAGGATCAAAGTGATTCTTGCAATACAGAGGGTCCTCTATCATAGGCCGCTAGATTGAGTAATTTGATGATGTCAACTTAACTATAGATCTATTTCCACTTTCTATTATGATGGCTCTGATACCCCTAATTAGGAGACAATAACACAATCCTTTAAAAGATCAACAAAATATCAATGAAAAGAAAGGACTTCTCAACTTACACCAACAAAACAATATGAGAATAAAAAATTAATGATGAAAAACACAACAAAATTTACGTAAAAAACCCTATAGTGTATAGAAAAAGACCATGGGCCAAATTGGCAAGCAAATCCACTAAACTCAATGAAAATTAACAAAAAGGTTGGTCTTTCACCTCACAACAATAAGTTATGTCACAAAATTTCATGATTGAAACCAAAATTGATGTCACAATTAATAAACACTTAAACCAATCCCAAAATACATTCAAACAAGGATAAGAATATAACACTATTTTCCCTCTTTGTATTTTTCCTCACTTTTGGATGTTATGACCATACTCTCTTTAAAAACCTACGTATGGTCACTTACACAACCATGTAACTGATTGTATATCTTTAGCACCGCCTTACTAGCAGTTGTACATAGTTATAGAGAGTTACATGGTATCTATACATGGTCGTGTATCTTCACACAAGCGTGTACACAATCGTATGTATCTTCACTCTTCATATGTTCCTTCACACATTTCTAAAGATTTACATGATTGATTCGCATAGTTGTGTAAGTCAAGATACAGATATGTAGCACTCTACATGGTCGTGTATCTCCTTAGAAGAGCTTCATCCATCTTATCTTCATTTGTTCATCATACCCATAAACCATAAAAGGCATCTACAATCACCAAAAGTCTTAAAAGTATGGTTGGAAATTGAACACAAACTATTATTTGACCGAAAAGAAAATTAATAATACATGGATTACTGCTACATAACCTAAGTCAATGCCAAGTTTGAGAACCTTGAGGTCAAATTTAAGAATCACACTTATTATAATGATCCTTTGTTGTCTTATTATAGGGAACTTTCGGAAACTTCCTATACTATGTTGTTTTTCTGATTAGCTGCTTGTCATATGTGTAAACATGGCTAACTTAGCCTTAAAATATAGGAGCACATCAAACGTGGAAATGTAGTAAGAACTATTATGATAAGCTCCATTCAATGAAACAAAATATTAGAAACTGGAAGTTTTGTATTATATGGTCTTACCAATTCATATATCTAAACATTGTTTATTTTTTTAGATAGAAGAAACAATAAAAGAGAGAGAGATAAAATTTATTATTTTTCTTAAAATGGGAACTTGAAGTTGTTTCTTATGTGATTTTAACAATTTGTGGATCTAAACATTGTTTCTTTTCCTTTTAGAGAGAGAGAGAGATGAAATTTTATTATTTTTAATTTATTGGATTCTATTTGTCACGCAGGATATATATTTGGCAGTAGACCTATAAAATTTGACAAATACATTTTTTGTAACAAAAGATTGACAAAGAAATTAAATTGAGTTTTAAATTAAACATTTTTGAAAATTTAAGATTCTTTTTGTATATGTCAACATGTTTAAATTTAAATTGAATTTTGGTGAAAACTTTGGGTCTAATTTGACCCTTTTCCCTTGAATATTTTTATAATAATTGTTAAAGTAGATAATAACAAGATTATGAAGAAAAAACTGATTAAACAGATAAATATAAACTAAATACAGACAAACATCTTTTCATTTTTGATATATGACGTACCTCTTTTAAGGATGAACTTTAATTAAATACACAAACATAAACTAATCATGGATTACATAGTTCATTAATTTTAACTTTTAGTTTATTTTTCTGTCTATATAGTTACATCTCTTCACGATAAAAGGTCGTGTATCTCCATAAAGAACTTTTTTGCTTCCATAAAGTCCTTTTTTGCTTCAGAAATTAATAAATATGTAAATAATAAACTATTGTTGTATGTTATTATCTAATCCTACAAGTGATATTTTCGCAGATCTTTTAAAACATTTTGACGTGGTAAAGATCAAAGCTCCATTACAAATTCTTATAGATGGTATGATATTGGGTATTTTGGAGTTATTCTCAGCTTGCTTTGGACTGAAGGTCAATACAAATAATAGCAATATGTTCTTTACTTCATATGTGAGGAATCAATCTGAATTGAGAAAAAGATCTGGCTACAAAATTCAATATCCACCATTCAGATATCTTGGCATTCCCATTTCTACTGTTAAGCAAAATTTTAGAGACTGTATTTTTATTGATTGAATCATACAAAGAAAGAATTAATGCTTGGAAAAACATATTTTTATCCTTTGCTACTAGGCTCACTTTGATCAATTCTATCTTAAATAGCCTACTTATGCATTGGAGTGCTCATCCAATTCTTCCTAAGAGTTACTAAGGAGATTGAAAGGTGCATCAAAGCTTTCTTATGGTCTGGTAGGGTAGAAAACTCAAAAGGGGCAAAAGTTAAGTGGGAGGAGATATTTATTCCAAAGAAGATGGAAGGGCTGCGAAGCATCCCCATCTCTTTTATATGGAAAGTCCTTTTAAGTAAAAGGATTTGGAGATTATATAATGATAAGGGAGCACTTTGGATCAAATGGATCAATGAAATTTACCTAAAAAACCAGAGTTTGTTGTAGCTGGAAATCAACGGGGATCATTCTTGGTATTTCTCACATATGCTAAATTGATAAACCTTTTAGACTGTTGGATTAAGTGTATGTTAGGGAATGGTGAAAGAGTTTGGTTTGACATGAAAAATGGAATTAACACAATCCTTTATTCATCATAAATGATCTCCTACCTTTAAGGAATTGAATTCCTTTAAATATTGAAGCCTCTTCACTTATACTGCATGCATTGCGACTTTAGAAGCTCTTATATACTTTCTAATTGCCTACCTCAGATTCTTCATGTGCATAGAGAAGACAAAATCATTTGGCTAGCTAATACTGATGGTTATTTCACAAATGATCTTTCTATAAGATTTATAGAACTGACCTGGAGATTATACCATGGTATGAGTTACTATGAAACATATTTTGAATCCCAAAGTTTCATTGGTTTGCTGGCTAGTTATGAAAAACAAACGAAGGATAGGTGGTTTGGCTCCTTTGATCCTATTTGTGTCTTATGAGAGAAGGAAAATAGGAATCATCTCTTTTTCAAATGCAGGTTCTCTAAAGTTATTAGGAACAGAGTGTGGCATCTCCTAATGGTGCATTATCAAGCATATGATTGGAATAGTTTTACAGGATGGGTTACCATCAAAGAACTTAAGAAAAATGGGGAGCTGCTCAAAAATGGAAAGAGAGGAACAAAAGAATATACAAAGGAGAAACTACTGGGAAATATTAGACAAATCAAAAGAATATACAAAGGAGAAAAATATTAGACAACTGACAACACTATAAATTAGATCAGAATGATAGCAAGGCAAGCATAAGGTAAATTCACACCAAACATGAAGCTCATACAGAATATTTGAAATTTGTAACCATATTCTCATTTTTTTGTGTGTTGTACTAGTCTTTATATATAATGGCCCGAAATTGTAGTAGTTTAATAGCTTTTGCTAGAGTTTCAATAAAAGTTTTCATTCATATTCAAAAAAAAAAGAATTCTTACAGATGGTATAGTTCATACCTTTGCAATAAGATTTTATTGCAACTTTAAATATGTAAAAACATCAATATGCTTGGACCTTCTATTTATCTCTAACCTATTGCAAAAACAAACATCTTTGAAACAATTAATATGATGAGCTCAACTGCAGAACATTCGTCATAACCTACCCAAATAACACTCTCTAAAATACAAAAGTGGCCAAACTTACGTCAGTTTATTGATTATAATAGAAGAAGATGACGAGAGATGGTGATGCAGGTTTAGGCTTCTTTGATACAAACCTAAATAATAGGAGCTCTCGTAGTCGGGAAAAGATAGCAAACTACAAGGATTTTGTGACGACACATAAATAGTATATGTGCTGTCAATATTCCTTTATGCTTTCTATTATGTGTTTTCCATTATGTTTTCAGATATGAGTTTGTTATAACAAGCATTATTATATACAGACTAATGAATATAAGAGAGACGATAGAGAATTATTAACTTCTATTCTTTCTTTCTCTATCTCTTCTCCCTCCCTCTTCTCGTTTCTGACGTTCTTCATGTAATACCTTACATATTTTTCTCATCTTTTCATCATTTCTGGTACTCAAGTTGAGAGCACATCATGACAGAAGGTATGGTTACTACCATGTCAGAGGCTCTTGAAGCACAACTAGCAAAAGATCAAATTGAACCAACACACTGCCCTCATTCCACAGATTGATTCCCTATCTAAAACTACATGACATCACTCGAAAACCTTTGAATCAATCCAAAAATCACTCTCCTCCCACCAAACCGTAATGGCAGATATAATGCTTAAATTTGAAAAGTTTGAAAAACAGCAGACCATACCTCGCTTGGTTCATCTGCCAAACCCTTGACCCTCCCTAATGTTTGACCCATTCTCCTCCATAATATCTCAACCTCAATCCTCCAGTCAAATGCCTCCCCATTACACCACCCCTCCACCTTCAGAGTCCCACCCATCTAGGCTTCTCCGACTTTTCAAATTGGAAATTCCCTCGTTCTCTAGTGAAAATTTTGCTGGGTGACTCTTGTAAATTGAGTATTTCTTCACTTTGATCAGAAACTTACCATTTCCGTGTTTTACATAACTGGACCTGCTCTTCAGTGGTACCACTGCCTATATTCTACAGCTCATTTATCTATCTGGGATGTATTTACGTAACAACTAGAGCTTTGTTTTGGACCCTTAAAATTTATGAACCATAAGGGGTAACTCTATTAATTGAAGCAGTAGTGTACCTGTCTGAATTTGAGACTATATCCACCAGAACCTCGGGATTGAGCCATTCGAACTTATTTCCTTTCGAGGTTACGAGATGACATTCAACATAAGTTATTTTAGCTCAATCCTAAAACTCTCTATAAAGTTATAGGCATGGCACGATCCATTGAAGACAAATGCAATGCTACTAAAAAAGGATCCCACTGAATTTCTAGCTACCCTGCTTTGAAAACCACCTAGATATAAAGCATATTGCCTCATCCCCCATCCACATCTCACCTTACCCAAAACACAACTCCTATCACCCAATCTCCTACCTTTAACTCCAAAAGCCCATTTATCATCAAACGCATTACCCTTAGCGAAATGGCAACTCAATGCGAGAAGGGCTTGTGTTACAACTGTGACGAGAATTTTTCTCTTGGACACTGCTATAAATCCTCCCAATTCCTTTGCCTCCTCGCTGAAGCTGAAGACCGAGATTTTTCCATGATTGAGTCCTTGCTTTCGGTTGAACTGATTGAGAGCCCACTTGACTCACCTTCTGATGACACACTTGCAATCCCTCCATAAATTTCTTTCCACGCCCTTGTAAGTAAAGTAGTACCCTCTACGCACAAATTATCTTGCTCTATTAATAGGTGCCTATTTACTATTTTAGGGGCGATTAATTGGTACAGGAGAATGATAATAAAAATAGAAATGAATAATATTGAAGAATGGAAATGAATATTATTATTATAATTATGATGGTTGAATACAAGAAAGGAATAATTACCATTACCATTACCATTGGTAATGATTGGTTTATAAAAAATATTAAAAATAAAAATTAATTAATTATATTATAATTACAATATTAGAGGAATGCATCTCATTCCTCTTATAATGGAGAAGAATGGAGCAATGTTCAAAAATTAGGAATAAAAGTATAGGTCATCCAATCATAACCTCTTATCAAGTTTTATTTTTTATTCCATACCTATTCCTTTCTCCTTATACTTACCAAACAAGCACACCCTTAATTGACTGTAGATCCACAAATAATTTTATTCAAACCCATTTAGCATCTTACTTAGGCCTTGCCATTCAATCCTCTCCCCATTTAAAAATCATAGTTTGTAATGGTGATATATTGGACTACAATGAGACATGCTTATAAGCCAATCTACTCTTTGGGTAAAACCTATTTCCAGGTGGATCTATTGCTACTATTAATCTTTTGAGCTAATCTTGTTCTTGGTGTTCAACGGCTTTCAAAACTTGGTTCCATTATCTTCAACTAAAGAGAGCTATGGATAGAGTTTGATTACTAGGAAAAAAGGTCCGTTTTTAGGGCCAACAACAACCCACATTAACTTAAATCACTATAAGCAACCTTAAGCTTGTGCAAGCACTGATTCTTTGGCCAAATATTCTCATATGATCATTGACCCTTTCCAAACCCTTCCACCACCAAAGACCAAAACAATCAGACTTCCACAGTTCCTTTAGGCCCTTTAGTCATCCACCAAAGAACAAAACAATCAGACTTCCACAGTTCCTCTAGGCCCTTTAGTCATCCACCAAAGAACAAAACAATCAGACTTCCATAGTTCCACCATTTTTTAGTTCTTTTTGCTACTCTGATAGGGCTGCCACTGTCATGTCCTTTAGACCATAGAATTCCTCTTAACCTAAATACCACACTTGTCAATGTCCACCCTTATCTTTTCCCATACTTCAAAAAATTTGAGATTGAAAAATTGGTAAGGGAAAATGCTAACAAACGAAGTCATTTATTAAGTACTAGCTCCTTCTCATCTCCAGTATTACTTATTAAGAAAAAGCAAAATACATGACATTTCTATATAGACTATGGAGCCCTTAATAGTGTCACCATCAAAGGTAGGTTTCCAATTCCAACAGTGGATGAGTTGCTTGAGGAGCTACACAGTAGTAAGATTTTGTTGAGCAAGTTTTACTTCTAACCCCCAATATCTGCAAGTATACGGGTTGTAAAAGGTGTCGATCCCATAAGAAGTTGGTGAACTAATCTAATTCTAAGTTATCTAAAACTTAAAAGGATTATTAAAAAGAAGCTAAAAACTACTCAGAAAAGTAAATTTGCGAATATGGATTGATTGAAATTGCAATGTAAAATTAAGTCACAAGGAATCAAATTAAGCACCACAAAATTAACAATGGAAATCACATAAGGAAGATTAGCCGATTATGAGAAGGGGGATTTATACTATCATTAAATGCTAACATAATTATTTTTGAGTTAATGCAGTATCGGTCCTAGACTTTTGAAGGGTAGATTACTCTCTTTCAAGTTATAATTATTAAATCCTAAATCATAACCCCTAATTGAATTATGAAATTTATAATATCTCAATTAACAAAAAACCCACAAATCCAATCGAATCTTAATCCCTGTAACTATAAGCAACCTTAAAATTGTGCAAAAACTAATCCTATGGCCAAATATTTTCATAAGACCATTGACCCTTCCCAAACCCCTCTTCCACCAAAGACCAAAACAATCACACTTCCACAATTCCTCTAGGCCTTTTAGTCTTTACTCCACCATTTTTTTAGCCATTTTTGCTACTCTGATAAGGCTACCATTGCCTTGTCCTTCAGACTATAAAATTCCTCTTAACCTAAACACCACGCTTGTCAATGTCCACCCCTATCTTTTCCTACACTTCTAAAAATTTGAGATTGAAAAATTAGTCAGGGAAAATGCTAACAAACGGAGTCATTTAACTAAGCACTAGCTCCTTCTCATCTTCGGTATTACTTATTAAAAAAAAACATAATACATGGCGTTTCTATATGACTATTGAACATTTGCTTCATGAGCTACACAACACTAAGGTTTTGTTGAGCAAGTTTTACTTCTA
Source organism: Erythroxylum shatona (assembly GCA_027568895.1). Classification (NCBI taxonomy): domain Eukaryota; kingdom Viridiplantae; phylum Streptophyta; class Magnoliopsida; order Malpighiales; family Erythroxylaceae; genus Erythroxylum; species Erythroxylum shatona. Next base: position 12,469 of record JAOSBK010054751.1, read on the forward strand.
ACCCCCAATATCTGCAAATATATGGTTCATCACTTATAGTATCAAAGGTGTCGATCCCACAAGGAATTGGTGAACTAATCTAATTCTAAGTTATCTAAAGCTTAAAAGGATTATTAAAAAGAAACAAAAAACTACCCAGAAAAGTAAATTCGTGAATATGGATTGATTGAAATTAAAATGTAAAATTAAGTCATAAGGAATCAAATTGAGCACAACTAAATTAACAATAGAAATCACACAAGAAAGATTAGCTAATAATGAGAAGGGGATTTATCCTATCATTTAATGATAACATGATTACTTTTGAGTTAATACAGTATCGTTTCTAAACTTTCAAAGGGTGGATTAATTTCTTTTAAGTTATAATTATTAAACCCTAAATCCTAACCCCTAATTGAATTATGGAATTTGCAATATCTCAATTAACAAAAATCCCACAAAGCCAATCAGATCTTAAACTCTCTAACTATAAGCAACCTTAAACTTGTGCAAATACTAATCCTATGGCCAAATATTCTTATAGGACCATTGACCCTTCCCAATCCCTTCCTCCACCAAAGATGAAAACAATTAGACTTGCACAATTCCTCTAGGCCCTTTAGTCTTTACTCCACCATTTTTTAGCCATTTTTGCTACTCTGATAGGGCTACCACTGCCTTGTCCTTCAAACCATAAAATTCCTCTTAGCCAAAACACCACGCTTGTCAATGTCCACCCTTATCTTTCCCAGACTTTTAAAAATTTGAGATTGAAAAATTAGTCAGGGAAAATGCTAACAAATGGAGTCATTTAACTAAGCACTAGCTCCTTCTCATCTTTGGCTTTACTTATTAAGAAAAAGCATAATACATGGCATTTCTGTATGACTACTGAACACTTGCTTAATGAGCTACACAACACTGAGGTTTTGTTGAGCAAGTTTTACTTTTAACCCCCAATATCTGTAAAACTATGATTCATAACTTGTAGTATCAAAGGTATCGATCTCATGAGGAGTTAGTGAACTAATCTAATTCTAAGTTATTTAAAGCTTAAAAGGATTATTAAAAAGAAACTAAAAACTACCCAGAAAATAAATTCGTGAATATGGATTGATTGAAATTAAAATGTAAAATTAAGTCACAAGGAATCAAATTGAGCACAACTAAATTAACAATGGAAATTATACAAGGAAGATTAGCTAATTATGAGAAGGGGGATTTATCCTATCATTAAATGATAATATGATTACTTTTGAGTTAATACAGTATCGTTTCTAAACTTTCGAAGGGTGGATTAATATCTTTCAAGTTATAATTATTAAACCCTAAATCCTAGCCCTCTAATTGAATTATGGAATTTGCAATATCTCAATTAACAAAAATCCCACAAAGCCAATCAGATCTTAAGCCCTCTAACTATAAGCAACGTTAAACTTGTGAAAACACTAATCCTATGGCCAAATATTCTCATAGGACCATTGACCCTTCCCAAACCTTTCCTCCACCAAAGACCAAAACAATCAGACTTCCACATTTCCTCTAGGCCCTTTAGTCTTTGCTCCAACATTTTTTAGCCATTTTTTCTACTCTGATGAAGCTACCACTGCCTTGTCCTTTAAACCATAAAATTCCTCTTAACCTAAACACCACGCTTGTCAATGTCCACCCCTATCTTTTCCCACACTTCTAAAAATTTGAGATTGAAAAATTAGTAAGGGAAAATGCTAACAAACGGAGTCATTTAACTAAGCACTAGCTCCTTCTCATCTTCGGCATCACTTATTAAGAAAAAACATAATACATGGCATTTCTATATGACTATTGAACATTTGCTTGATGAGCTGCACAACACTAAGGTTTTGTTGAGCAAGTTTTACTTCTAATCCTCAATATCTGCAAGTATATAGTTTATAACTTGTAGTATCAAAGGTATCGATTTAACAAGGAGTTGGTGAACTAATCTAATTCTAAGTTATTTAAAGCTTAAAAGTATTATTAAAAAGAAACTAAAAACTACCTAGAAAAGTAAATTCGTGAATATGGATTGATTGAAATTAAAATGTAAAATTAAGTCACAAGGAATCAGATTGAGTACAACTAAATTAACAATGGAAATCACACAAGGTAGATTAGCTAATTATGAGAAGGGGGATTTATCCTATCATTAAAAGATAACATGATTACTTTTGAGTTAATACAGTATCGTTTCTAAACTTTTGAAGGGTGGATTAATATCTTTCAAGTTATAATTATTAAACCCTAAATCCTAACCCCTAATTGAATTATGGAATTTGCAATATCTCAATTAATGAAAATCCCATAAAGCCAATCAGATCTTAAGCCCTTTAACTATAAGCAACCTCAAACTTGTGCAAACACTAATCCTATGGTCAAATATTCTTACAGGACCATTGACCCTTCCCAAACCATTCCTCCACCAAAGACCAAAACAATTAGACTTCCACAATTCCTCTAGGCCCTTTAGTCTTTACTCCACCATTTTTTAGCCATTTTTTCTACTCTGATAAAGCTATCACTGCCTTGCCCTTCAAACCATAAAATTCCTCTTAACCTAAACACCACGCTTGTCAATGTCCACCCCTATCTTTTCCCACACTTCTAAAAATTTGAGATTGAAAATTAGTCAAGGAAAATGCTAACAAACGGAGTCATTTAACTAAGCACTGGCTCCTTCTCATCTTTGTTATTACTTATTAAGAAAAAGCATAATACATGGCATTTCTTTATGACTATTGAACACTTGCTTGATGAGCTACACAACCCTAAGATTTTGTTGTGCAAGTTTTACTTCTAACCCCCAATATCTGCAAGTATATGGTTCATAACTTGTAGTATCAAAGGTGTCACTCTCACGAGGAGTTGGTGAACTAATCTAACTCTAAGTTATCTAAAGCTTAAAAGGATTATTAAAAAGATACTAAAAACTACCAAGAAAAGTAAATTCGTGAATATGGATTGATTGAAGTTAAAATGTAAAATTAAGTTATAAGGAATCAAATTGAGCACAACCAAATTAACAATGGAAATCACATAAGGAAGATTAGCTGATTATGTGAAGGGAGATTTATCCTATCATTAAATGCTAACATGATTACTTTTAAGTTAATATAGTATCGTTTCTAAACTTTCGAAGGGTGGATTACTCTCTTTCAAGTTATAATTATTAAAACCTAAATCATAACCCCTAACTGAATTATGGAATTTGCAACATCTTATTAACAAAAAAACCTATAAATCCAATAAGATCTTAAGCCCCCTAAGTATAAGCAACCTCAAACTTTTGCAAACATTAATCCTATGGCCAAATATTCTCTTAGGACCATTAACCCTTCTCAAATTGTTCCTCCACCAAAGTCCAAAACAATCAGACTTGCACAATTCCTCTAGGCCCTTTAGTCTTTACTTCACCATTTTTTAGCCATTTTTGCTACTTTGATAGGGCTACCACTACCTTGTACTTCAGACTATGAAATTCCTCTTATTCTAAACACTATGCTTGCCAATGTCCACCCTTATCTTTTCCCACACTTCTAAAAATTTGAGATTGAACAATTGGTTAGGGAAAATGCTAACAAACGGAGTCATTTAACTAAGCACTAGCTCCTTCTCATCTTCGGTATTACTTGTTAAGAAAAAGCATAATACATGGTGTTTCTATATTAACTATTGAGCACTTGCTTGATGAGCTACACAACACTAAGGTTTTGTTGAGCAAGTTTTACTTCTAACCCCTAACATCTGTAAATATACCGGTTGTAACTTGTAGTATCAAAGGTGTCGATCTCACGAGGAGTTGGTGAGCTAATCTAATTCTAAGTTATTTAAAGCTTAAAAGGATTATTGAAAAGAAACTAAAAACTACACAGAAAAGTAAATTCCTGAATATGGATTGATTGAAATTAAAATGTAAAATTAAGTCACAAGGAATCAAATTGAGCATGTTGAGACCCGTTTTCGGAACCCAACCTCGGATCATAAACGTGAACTTAAACCTATGGAAATTCCTTAAACGACACCGATTCATCTTCTTGCTTTGATACCAACCATATTAGATCCCACTAGAGTCTGGAATCCAACGCTTGCGAAATCATGAAACGTGATCTTCTTCATTTTTCCTTAGTAAATTTTTTTTCACACTCTTCGAAAACATAAGACATGTACGTCTTACCCTGTAGGGTTAATTCATTTAACCCTTATAAAGCATGAGCGTATTTCCTTATAGAGTTACTTCAAATTACTTTCATTAGCCATCATCGGTTCCTCATCATTCTCATAACATCTCAAGCCCAAAAGGGCGAACTCACACTACGGAATTACTAAACTGAGACTGTGCACTATACCCAACTTCACTCCAGAAACTAAAAGTCTTAAAGACCCAATTGAAATTCAATTCCTTCAGATGAATTGTAGCTTCATGTCTCTAGTTTATTTAGAAACAAGAACCACCTCATTCGGAGCTCTATAGCTCAA
>JAOSBK010054779.1:0-16936 GCA_027568895.1 Erythroxylum shatona
ACCTGAAATAATTTCTTAACTAATTCTAGATATTTTATTATTATCAAAACATAAAGGGATTTAATTTGTCAACCACCGTTGGTCCAACAAATCAGTGTTGATAGTTGCATCATGAATAATTAAATCCCCGTTGCTCAATGTATATGTTTATGGAATTCCTTGTTAGAGACAATATTAGATCTTCCTTCTGGTTTCCCGCTTAATGTAACTAAGCGTCCCTCCCACTTGAACGTCATCATTTGATTCCTAAAGTTGCATAAAACCTTATTCAATCTGCTCAACCATTGACCCCTAATATGACATCGCATCTACCTACTACTAATACCAATGCATCTATGGTGAGCTGCACTCTTTACAACATCCATGTGAATCCTTTACAATACTGATGACATTTCAGTGTCCCCAAAATTATGGGAATGGGAATGGGCTCCATCTCTTGAAGTTGACATCCTCCTTTCCTTATGACTAAAGTGTCCCTAAAATTATGGGTGCTCCCATTGTCAACCAATATATGTCTTCTTTGGTGCACTCCAACCACCATCATCTGCTTAAATTTAGTGTTCCCCAATAATCCCAACATGGCCTGCATGGAAACCATCTGGACTCCCCTTAAGTTTTTCCTCTTCTGCTTCTAGAGAGTTTTTTCCGCTGTCATCATCTCCCGTAATTGCATAAAACTGTAATAACATTGATGGTCAATGCTATATTTCTCGTCACACTAGAAACAGAGGCTCTTTGCCCTTTTCTCATTGAAATCCTTGCTACTGAAATGCTTTTGGGTTTCAAAAGTTCTTACCAATGATGATGGTCGTAATGTCGATATTGGTGTAGGTAGTATTCCATAAGATGGTGACCTTCGAATGACATTCATCGACTATGAACCATATGAGTTTAAATTGAAACTGCTATTATCATTCACTCCTTTCATCATTATTTCGTGTTTAAACACTGTGTTCCCCGTAGACCTCAAAATTGCCTCCTACTTCATAGCTGGTGTATAAGCTTGATGCAAGGAATGAAGCTCACGTAATTTCTTCATAGCTGGTGTATAAGCTTGATGCAAGGAATGGGGCTCACGTAATTTCACCATCAGTCCAATCTCTAGTTTAAGTCCTTTGATGAAAAACCCCACTAAATATTCTTCAGATAGCGTCAACCTGTTGGAATGGTGATTGAATTGCACATAATAGTCTAGAACTGTCCCCTGTTGTTTTAACTCCTTAAAATTGCCTATCGGATCATCAATATTTCCACATCAAACCATTACTTTAAAGCCTTTATGAACTCCTCCCATTCCACTACTTCTGTCTAGTTACGATTCCTAACATGCAAATGATACCATTCCTGAGCTCGTTCATCCATGTGTAAGGTTGCCACACTCACCTTTGTCTTCTAAAGATTCTGATCCAACAAGAACAACTGCTTGCATTGGTACAACCAACGTTCTCACCATCAAATGGTAAAAACTCAATCTAGCTCATTCTTGTAGGTGTTATGTTCCCATCTCGCTCTTGCCTTATTGGACTACTCTACGGTGTGGGTTCGATAGTTCGAACCTCCTCTCCCTCTTTTTGAAAATTATTTAAGAGTAAAGCTCTTAATTCTATCATCTCTTTTCCTACTTTTTCTATTCTATTTTAGATCTCTGAAAACATCATCTCGTTCTGATCTTGTGACTCTAAAAACATCCTGTCCATTACACTCTTCAATCTTTCTTCCACTCTTCGTAACTCGATGCCTTTGGTGATTTCAACCATCATTGCCCTTTATAGGGTCGACTTATCTGATACCAATTGTTGTAGACTAATAAATGGATCACGGAATGCATATATGTTGTTGCGATTTTATCAGAAGAGGTGAGAAGGAAAACATCAAGAGGGAGAGAGAAACATGGAATCCATTAATATAGAGAGAGAAATAGAAATCATGCATATAGGCTTTTCATGTCATTGTAGCCGTTAGTATTCAGCTTTAGTACACACCTATTATACTCTAGTCTCTCTTCCAGTTTAATAACATTGGATCCCTTAATTAAAAGCTCCGCATTGTTTTCCTTCTAACGTCTGTAACTATTTCTGTTTTTTTATTATTACGTATCGTCTTCTTTGCTTTTCTCTGTAACACACTATCCTCTGACTTGGCAAATTAACCTTGTCAGAAATAGAATGGAAGGACACCCTACTCTGGTTTTCAAGTTTAAAGCTAACCAATAAGGAATTTTATAACCGGACTCAGCTGGCCTTGGCATCTACTATCTAGTCCATTTGGCGAGAATGCAACAACAAGATCTTTAAGGAAGCCCCTTTGGATATCTAATGTGCCAACTAACTTATCGTTAGAATTATTCATGAACTCATAATGGCCAGATGTAAAATTGAAGAAATATCCCCTGACTTAACTGGTAGTTGGGCTCTATAATGGCTTATAATGTCTCCTCAAGAAACCACTAAAATAGGCAGAAGTATTTTGTCTTCTCTTGGTCTATCTATGTTTCATTCCCATATTTATAGATAACTTGAATTAGTCTAAAACGATGTAGCATTGCAAATTCCTCCTATTCTCTTTTGGAATATATTTATTCAAAATCCAAAAATAAAAAAAAAATTATTTTTTGTTTGAGCTATAAACACCTTACAAGGCATTTTGAAATATGAATAAGTTTAGAACTCATTTTCCCACCCTAAAATACCATAACTCTCTTTTGTTTAAGATATTTATATTATGATCTCAAAATATTAATTGGCAAAAATGAAATTCATTTTAGTATAATTAAAATACTTCAACATTTAATTTTGTTATGTTAATTTGAAATATTTAATAATGTAATATGATCAACATATGTTAGGGTAAACATATTTTATCACTTACGCATTTCTTATGATAAGTTTTGATGTTATGATTACAATTCTATAAAAATAATATAGACAAATAAAATAGCTTTATAATACACTACTAAATGTTATTAATTATTGTTAGATATTGCATATTTTATAGGTAAAACATGTTTAATATCTATAGAGGATTACTATATCATACGTTCAATAAATTATAATAATAATCTTATCATACTACATGTTGTAAAACCATGTAACTTTTATTTCTTGCTCTTTTTTCACAAAGGAAATATTGAACACTACCATAAGGCATGCCTTGTGGAAGGAAGTCTTCTATTCACAATTTATTAGAGGCAACTCTGGATACTACTATTAGATATGCACATACATTATAAAATGAAATCTTTCGTCAATAATTTATTATAAGCAACTATGGACATTACCACTACATATGCTATTGATACTCTTAAAAGGAGTTTTATTTGCCTATAGCTCTCATTTGATACCAAGTAAAGTAAATCTTGATTTTTATTTCCCTTTTGATAGACCTAGGAGAGGAAAGGAATTTGAAAGGGTAAAAATATAATATTATCAAATAGATAATCTTTGTTATATAATTATATAATATAATCTTATTTTATAAGACACCTTGCAGAAGGAAGCCTTATGCCCACAATTTTTAAGAGATAACTTTAAAAACTACCATCAAGTGTACCCATGCCTTAGGAAAAGAAGCATTATGTTTAGTTTGTTAGAGGAAACTTTAAACGCTTACAACATATATTCCTATGCCTTATATTACTAGGTTTTACATTTCAAAATTTTGTGCAGTTATTTATTGATATTGATAGAGCATCCACACACTAGATTTTAAAGAAAAAGTATTATGTCTAGACTTATGATCATAAATAGAAGAGCATTAATTTTCTAAATCATGATGACCTTATTTTTATTTTATATTGGAGGAGCCATTTCATTTATGAAGAATATAACATATTTCATAAACAAATACTAAACAACATGCCTTATACACTTAATGGTAGGAAACTCCATAAAAAGGTTCATTCCTCCATGTTAGGTACCATAAGTACAAGTAGAGGAAGAAAACTTCAGATTTCATATATCTTCCCCAACAACAACATTACATCCACCACTCTACATTTCATTATTAAACTTGTCCACAAATTTTATCATTGTTCATGGACAACATAAACATAGTATAATTGGTAAAAGTTAAGCCTATCACTTATTTAAATTTTGGAAGCAAAGTTTCTCTTATACATAAATATGTTATAAAATATATAAATTGTTTTATAGATCGTATAATCCAATCATTCATGATAACCTACATTTGATCACCAAATTATACAACATATTTTATTATCTATTAAATTAAATGCAATCGACATTTATAATTCCCAAATTATGTTTAATGTTGTTATTATGTGTATATGAAAATCTCTCCTCACCCTTGACCAATCCTAACTATCAACAATTGGATAATAAAATAAAAAAAATTATAATGAAGTTATCTATTAATATCATGCAAAAATGAATATCATATTTAGTATAAAAAAATAATACTGATAATATGTATCTTTAGTATAAACATCTTTTTTTACACTTGTTCTTTTGAACCTCCTATTCTATTGCAATCTTCTTATTGTTAGCCTTCCATATGGCCATGAAAGAATTAGTTCCTTAAAGTTGACTTTTATTCAAAAGATTCTATATGTCCACTACATTCATGGACTAATTTTGCACCATATTGGTTTTTATTATAACCATCACCAATATTTCTTAACAAAATTTCGACAACACTTATAAGTTTTTTATTTACTTCATCTAACATATTATACAAGTACTCAAATTTTAATTCATTATCTACCATATAATCAATGGAATTATAAAAAGTCATTTCTAATTTCCTCATCTTACTATTACAAATATTATCATTCTTTTGGATGCTACTAATCTTTATCTACGTATGACACCTAACCTTATCCTTATGTCGCCTTCTAACAAAGATATTTTAAAAATTTTTAAAAATAGCCTTATTAAGAGAAATTTAAACAAGTGTTGACACATATTTCTCTTAAAATCAAATTACTTATAGCTTCACTTTACATGTGAGGGCGAATTAATTAATGTAATTGTATACAACTCAATAATAGTGAGCTCTTCTCCCCATCTCATTGACCTCGTACAACTTTCTTTTTTCCTTTGTTCCATATTTTACTCAACCTGCAATATATTAATCTAGTTAGTTTGTCTTATACAAAGAGGCTATCAAAATACTCCTTTTGAAATTCCTTCTTAACATCAAATAATGTAACCCAAGGATATATTACTCCTTAAGTACAAGTAATCAAACTCTACCTCTTATTCAATCTTTTTCCTGATGACTTCTTCTTATTGCCTAACAAATTATCTTAATATGCTACGATCATACATGTATCCTTCAAATTAGGCACTCATACTCTCACTTCTTTGTGTCATCAACAGTCCATCTTAAAATTAATCTTTAATATAAGTTGGAGTCCTCCTTAAAAACAAACTGACTTAAGTAATTTGATTCCTCCCTACCTTCAACTCGAGTTTTGGGTAGCAAAGTGGTATCAGAGCTCAAGTATGGGCCTGAGGCTTAACTCCATGTCATGTGTTCAAATCCCAACACTAACTGGGAATGGAACCGTGGTGAAACCATTCTCACGCATATGGGAGAGTGCCGTAAATCAGCAGATGCGTGGTTGACTTAAGTAATTTGATTCTTCCCTACCTTCAACTCGAGTTTTGGATAGCAAAGAAAGACTAAACCTATTAGTTATTCCCTAAGTTAAACTCTTTAACGATTTCATTCTATTTCATCACATATTCTTCAATGTTACTGGCATTATATATAACCTTCATTAATATATATTTCATCACTTTTATGGGCACTAAAATTTTAAAGTATTTTCTTAAGTATATGTCACAAACACAATGTATGCTTTACTCATAGGAATACTAGCTTGATGGAATTACTTATACCTATAGTCATTAACATCAATAACCTTAAATGACTTCTCATTCATAGATCTCATTCACATACTAAAAGAAACGGACAAAGAGTAATAATTATTTCATTGCTCAATAGTATATGACCAAGCAAAATACATTGTCTGTGATGATTTACACTGAGAAAAGGATCAAATAATATTTAGTACTTTTCATAAGATATGTGGAATCAAACGTGACTATATTGATAAATTCAATAAAAGCTACCCAAGTCATCATATCTTCCCATAAAACATTATGTCGTCAACTTTATAAAACAAAGTTATTATTCTTTCCTTTTATTCAACTGAAGATCTTATACATCACTTCCACATCTATTTCTTTCGTTATTACTCGTCTTAACATGTTTGCATGATTAAGATAATCCTCTCATAAACATATCATATTTTCATACCTTCTATGCTAGGAACAATAAAGTGTACATTTGTGCATCACCTAATGCCGCAACTATCATTCAATTATACTATATGCTTTCCTTGGTTATCCACAACCCAATGTTAGCTCATAAACCTTACATTACTTCAAATCAAATCATGATTATGCAATCTTTAAACTTGATTATGGTCTAAATATCTTTAACTATATGACAACATACTTACGCATTATAACCAATTCTTCCATTTCACTTTGGTTTCATACTATTTATCTCGTGATTTATGAAAACAAACTTAATAACAAACAATTTGTTCTTAAACTTTCCTTTCTTACCTTTCCTTTCTCCCATTTTGATACAAATCAAATATTCTCATTTATAATACCAACTTTGTGTTAATGTTCTTTGTGCGATTATATGGAGTCATAATATATAAAAGATCTCTTCTTGTTTTATATTTTATTACTTATCTCTACTACACCATTATATTATACAAAAAGTGCCACAATATTATTAAAATTTGCCATTACATTACATGAAATATATCATTCAATTATACAAAAGCACTATCATATTATAAGAATACAACTTCATATAACAAAAATATTATTTCACACCTTGTAGAATGGTATACTAATGGGATATCAACTCTTACACATGCCTACTAAAACTTTATCTTGCACAAGAGGACTTCAACTTATTATTTATTTTCCCTTGAAACCTTATATTCCCTTTTTTCAACTATAGCTTTCACTCTAAATGAATAACAACTAAGTTGAAACTCAATTTTATTTTCAAATTTTGAATGATAGTTGCTATGAATATTTCCCAAATCTTCATCAAATGGAAAAGACAATGCATCTCCACCCCTACTTTAAGTTTTTTTTTTATTAATGGTTAACCTACCAAGATCGTTAAAACCATAAAGGGAATTTTACAACATGATCCTATCTCGCTCTACTTATTTGCAATTGCAATGGAAGTGTCCAATAGAGTATTAAAAGGAGTCATTGAGAGGACTAAATAATCCAAATATCACTCAAAGTGCAAGAAGTTCAAGCTTTCAAATCTCTGCTTTGTGGATGACTTAATCCTTCTAATAAATATTGACCTAATATCCACAATTTCAACCCTCAAGATCTTTAAAAGACTTACAAGTCTAGATATTAATTATTCAGAAAGTGGATTTTTTCTTTCCAAAAGTGCCAATTATTTAGAGCATAGCATAAAATCTATCAATGGCTTCAAATTAATGACGCTATTTATGGTTTATCTTGGAGTTCCCATTGTTAACAACAAAATGGACTATAGAGAATATACCTTCCTTATTGATAAAATTAATAGAAGAATCTCCAACTGGATGAGTAAAAGTCTATAACTAACTAGTAAAGTACAATAGATTTCCTCTTTCCTTATTTCAGTAAACTTATATTGGGCTATATATATGGTATTACTAGCTTCTGTGAACAAACATATTGACAAGATTGTTAGAAAATTTCTATGGGATGGAACTAACAACTCCAAAGGCAAGGCTAAATACAGAGGCAAGGCTAAAATCGAATGGATTGAAATTTGCAATCCAAAAGATAAAGGTGGCCTTAACATCATTTCTTTAAAAATTCTGAACATAACTATATTGATTAAAAGGCTATAGAGATTGAGCAATGATAAGCAATCTTTGTGGTCTAAATGGGCACGTAGGTACTATCTTGGAAACAATAACATTTGAAATTATAATATACACAGAAATTTCCTAGATTATAAAGAACATTCTATCAACTAAAAGAAAAGTCAGACTGAAGTTCATCAACCTAATTGGTAATGAAAAAAAACTAGTTTTTGGTATGATAACTGGTTATCAATTGGACCTCTGTAGAATTATCCTTCCATACAAGAAATAAATCTTACACATCAAACATGAAATAAATCTTACACATCAAACATGAAATAAATCTTACACATTAAACACATCAAACATGAAATAAATCTTACACATCTTAATGATGAGGATGAAATGGAAGCACTCTAACACAAGAAAGTTTACAAACATAAATTGCAGAAGATTCCTAACAAGCATATCAAATTCTATGCCATGGAACAATCTAGTATGGTTCAAACACCATAATCCTCAAACATCAACAATCCTGTGGATGGCTATGAAGGACAAGCTTCAAATAGTTGCCAAAATCTCTAAATATTTGCAGATTTCTAATTGGTGCACACTATGTAGGAAAGTTGAAGAGAACATGCAACACCTATTCTTTCTATATGAATTCACTAATGAAAGATAGAACTTACTCCTTAACCTATGTCACATCCATAATGCTCCAAATAGCTGGAATGTAATTGCAGATTGGTGTACTATAGTTTGGTTTATAAACAAAACAAAGAGATGGTGCTTTCGTGTGATCTTAAATTTTATTGTGGCAATTATTGGAGATAAAAGAAATAGAAAAATATTATAACATATAGAGAAAAGCAAGGAGAATTTCCACAGAGAACTTATGCAATAAATCAAGTTACACATCAACCTATTCAAGAACAAGTTTATTGATACAAACTACTTCAATAACTCATGGAAACTATAAACTCACCACCAGTTGAAGGGTGAGAACATTGTAATCTATAATTTAGCCTTGTAATTATCTGGTCATCTCTATTGTAGGAGTAGGTTCGTCATGATGTAATAATTCTATTGTACTTTTGATTTTTTTAATCTTAAAAGCTTAATAACATTCATCTTTTAAAAAAAATCGAGGTTCTTATAGATTGAGGATTTCTAATTAATTGAATCAAGATTGGGTGTTAAATGAGGCTATTATTAGTATTGACGGGTTTTTAAAGATTTTGTGAGTTGACATAATAAGGTAGTTAATGGTACTAAATGACCCTAGGTCACTTTTCTAGGTGTAAAATTAGATTATGTTGATGCTTTTATAGTTGTTAATGACAATGATAAGTTCGAGGAAGAGGAACCAAGGGTTATGCAGGGGAAAAGGGAGTTGTAGAGTAAATGAAAGAAAGGGACATGCTATAGGTGTTTTAAAAGGAATATGTTTAGGGGACGGAGGTTTTTAATTCTTATGATGTAAAGTACTAATGTAATTATGTGCTTTGATCTACAGGTTCAATACTTGAAGGAAGGAAATGCATTCTTGTATTGGGTATCCAATTGATGAATAAAAGAGGAGTTTGGGGGTTTGGGAAAGTGTTTTAGAATGCTTAAGAGACTCTTGCAAAAAGTTATTAATCTAAAAGTTAATAATTTAACTTAAAAATTATTATTAAAGATTGATTATATTGATATTTTTATTTTAATTGTTTAAATTTAGATAAATTATTTTTATTTATCAAGTTTATAATACAATACAGAACAAAACAAAGTGGCTTACCAGTCACTTTCAATAAGCTATTAACAAAGGATTAACACTAAATAAATGTCATTACAATCTAGAGAATTACATATAAGTAGATTGTCGGCATCAAATTCCCTATATATTTCTCATATCTATATTTTGGTTGCTGTAATTATTAGTGACAATAACATCATATTTAACATAAAGGAGGATTATTTGGTATATGGTATGCATTTTAGTAGGGGTAGCTCTATGCAACTTGCTATTTCTATCCTTCCATATAAAGCATAGCCCTAAAGTAACTCCTAAAGAGCTTGGTGTCTCCCTTAGTTCTGAGTTTAAGCTTACAGGTCGAATGTATTATACCATTCCAGTCATTATAGGTACATAAAACACCAAAGTGATTAAGACAACTTGTTCTAGATACCTGGTATGAAGAAGTAACTAAAGAAGAGGTGATTAAGGCTTTAATTGGAGTGATTACATAACTCATAGTTTAAGTTGGGAACACTAAATTTCAATGTGTCCTTAATTGCCAATATGCCATGGTTGCTAACTAAAGAATAAATAAGTGAGCTAGAAATATACTTGTGTCTCTAACTAATTTATACCAAGGTTTGATTAAGGGGTTACCACCTTTCAACAGTTTCCTCTTACATGATTGAAGATTAAAACTCTTTGATTTATTTTCTAACCATTGGATAGTGTAAGGCATTGAGGAGTTGATTAGATATTTAGGTATTTTGTTCAGAATATCACCACTTCCTTTACAAGAATAAAAGGCTAGTACCAATTATTTTCCCTAATCAATGCATTAACCTTAATCTTATAGAGAATTAGAGTCCTTAAGAATTTAAAGAAGGGAAGTTTATATAATGGATCCAGTTGATGCTGCTAGTCATAACATAAGAAGATGTCTTAGCCATTACCAACTTTTGGGTTTATGAATGCCTACATCTATTCTATAGAATTCATTGTAAATTTTAACACATATTAGGGTTATTGGGAACAGTCTAAATGATATCCTCTTTTATGTGATATATATGTGTCTATTTGACTTATAAATCTTCTTTGTCCTTGTATAATTTCCAACATTTTTTGGCCATTAATGCTTTACATAAGAACTTCACTGAAGTTATACCTAGGCCTCCAAACTGTTTAGGTTGACAGATTATGGACCATTTCACCTTATGAGCCTTTTTATAGCTTCCATTTCCACTTAAAAAGAAGTGGCATAGCTTCTTGTCAATTTCCTTCATAATTCCTTTAGGAAGAGCCAAGGGTGAGCACCAATAGGTTGATAAATTATTAAGGATAGAAATAAATAGTTATAGTCTTCCTCCATGGCCTAGGAATCAATTGTACCAATTGTTAATCTTCTTATTGATAGAATTTAGGAAAGGGAAATAGTCCAAAAAGGAGAGCCTTTTCTTAGTAATAGGGACTCCCAGATATTTGATAAAATGTGAGTTGATTATGTTAATTGGACACATCTGTTTTGTTTTGGATTATTTTGGTGCTTAATTGGTGAAATTAATATTTATTTTAATTTAGGATATGATAAGTAGAGATTGAATCAAATTGAAGCATTCTTTTTCAAAGCTACAGATTTTGGAAAAAGATGACAAATTGTTGCCATTGATAATGCGAGATCATGCCTAAAGCTAGATTCATTCCAATAGTTTCAATTTAATTAGGAGACTTACTCCTAGCCTTACTATCTTCATAATTCTCCTTTCATTTTCTTTGTTTTTTGTCTTCATCTTTCATCCTTTATTCTATTTTGTGGTGGAATTGAAGCCATGAGTGGCTAAATTTGAGTATTCTGATTCAAGAGGATTCAAAACTCTACCTATAACCTTGTGAGATTTTGTTGTAAACCTAGATTTTTTTAAAATTCCAATTCAAGTATTTCTTGTTTTGTATTCTTTTATTTCATGAGCAATCAATATTGATTGATTTGCAAAATTAAGCAAATATTAATTATTCTATAGTTGCTCATGAATTCAATGATCCATGATTGTCATAAATGATTGGTACAAATAGTAAATAGATTATTTATGAATTCACATATTTAATTTATGAGAAACATCATTTAATTGATATGGAATGTTATCATACTTAATCAATTTATGGTAAGTTTTGATTTGAAAGCTAGATTTGAACCAATTAATTTAGGAAAAGTTAAGACATTTTGTAACTACCTAATAAGTTTCACTTTAATAATTGGTTAATTTATTTTGATTCCTTGTTAAGTTTAATTTATTAGTTAATAAATCATTAACCTCTCATGTTTTTTCAATGGAAATTAAGAAACTAGTTTTTAGTTCTTTTGAGATTCCAAGTGGTTTCATTACTACTACAAGAGTAGAGGACATTGGGTTCCACATCTGTTTTTCTATTGTAGATTTTAGTTTTTATTAGTTTTTGTTTTTGTTTTTCTTTCAAAGTTAAGTTATTAATGTCAATGCAGTTATATTTTTATTGATGATAATAATTACATAATAGATTAAAATTAAAAATAAATTATTTTAATTAAATAAATTAATTTTAATCTCTTATATAATATTAAATTTTATTTCATTAAATAAATAATTTAAAATTAACATTTATGTTAAATATATTTTAATTATTAAATCAAAATTTATTTGAGATATATATTTTGAAGATATTTTAAATTTAATTATATTTATTAATAATTATTTATTTTATTTTATTTTATTACAAAAATTAAATAAAATAACATTATTCATAATTCATATTAATAATTAATTTTAGTTAATTAAATATATAATATTAAATTAAATTATCCATAGTTCTCATTAATAATCAATATACTAAATAAGTAAATAATATATATTTATTTGATAGTAAATCAGATTAAAAATAAAAACAAAAACAAAAACCACTTTTATGGTTTTCATTTTTAAAAAAATTGGAAGAAACCACAAACCTCAAACCTCAAACAAACAAGTTTTTTTTACTAAATTTGAAAATAAAAACAAAAATTCAATAATATAATGGAAACAAATAGACCCCTAGTGAATTAGAATTAATTTTAAATGCTTCAACAATCTGCCTAAAATTTCTGCACCGTTGTTGAGAAATTATTTTAGTTTCTTCTAAGTGAGGAAAAGGTCATTCTCCTCTAAAAGTGAAAGTTGAGATAGATCTAACAATTAATGAAGATTCTAATTTCCAAGAAGTTCAAAAAAATATGGCAAATCTTAATGTTAGAATATTGAGAGAGTTAGCGGTACCAAGTTTGAATCAACAACCCTTATGCATAATATTTCCAAATGTTAAGTTAGATTTTGAACTAAAACTTGGTTAGAACAACTTACTTCCTATTTTTTGTGGTTTTGCAGGTGAAAATCCATATAAACACTTGAAAGAGTTCTATGTTGTCTGTTGTGGAATGAAGCCATAAGGAGTGACATAAGGGCAAATCAATCTTAAAGACTTCCCATTCTCATTAAAAGATAAGTCAAATGATCTACTTTATTATCTTTCCACTAACTCAATGACAATATGGAATGAGATGAAAAGATAGTTCTTAGAGAAATTCTTTCCTGCATCATGAGCAACCAATATTAGAAAAGAGATATGCGGGACAAGATAATTTAATGAAGAAACATGGTATGAATATTGGGAGAGGTTTAAGGAATTATGTGTTAGTTGCCCACACTATCAAATTCCTAATCAACTTTTGACTCAGTACTTTTATAAAGGGCTACTACCACTGGATAAGATTATGGTAAATGTAGCTAGTGGAGGACCCTTAATAAACAAAACACTAGAAGCGGCTAGACAATTGATTTCAAATATGGCCGAAAATTCTCAACAGTGAGAGACAAGTATAGATGGAGATGTTAAGTGCATGAATGAGGTTAGTAATATTAAATTTGAGGATAAAATTTTGGATTTAATTGTTCTAATTCGTCAAATGGCTATTGATCAACTGTAATTGGCATGAGTGTTATAGAATATGCTCATTTTTTGGCATCCTATAGATATGTTCCCTACATTGCAACAAGACTTCCTTCAAGAATCTAATACAATAAAAGTATTTCCTAGTCAAACTCATTGAAAATATGACCTTTAGTCAAATCATTATAATCTAGGATGGAAGGATCATCTGAGATTAAATGTGAAAATCAAGAAAGGCAAAATAGATACCAACCTTACAATTTCAATAGACAACCTCAAGCACCTGTACATGCTCAATCTCAATCTTCAAATTCAAGCATGTCTTTGGAGGAAATTGTTAAGACACTTGTTACTAAAACCCATAAATTTCAACAAGAGACAAGATCAAGCCTTCAAAACTTAAGAGCTCAGATAACTCAATTAGTCACCTCTGTTAATAAATTAGGATCATAAGCATCAGGAAAAATAACTAAACAAATAATGGTGAATTTTATGGAGAATGCGGGTGCAATGACATTGAGAAGTTGGAACAAGATTTAATTATGATCTTCCTTACCAATGAAGGTAGAAAATGATGAAGAAAGAGAGAAGAAAGATGAAGTTTCAACTCAAGATGCAACTAAGGTAAACTCTAATTTTTCTCCACTTATATCATCTAATACACATGTGCCTCCTTTCTTTTATAAGTTGGCTAAATCAAAAGAAGACGAATATGAGAGAGAGAGAGAGAGACCCCTTAGAGACCTTTAGAAAGGTGGAAATTAATATACCACTTTTAGAAGCCATTAATAAAATATTCAAACATGAAAAGTTCTTAAAAAACTATCTATAAATAAAAGGAAGCTAAAGGATAAAGAGAGAATAATTTTAAGTATGAATGAATTAGCTGTAATAAATAGAAAATTACTAGAAAATTCAAAGATCCAGGTATGTTTACACTTCTTTGTGTCATTAGTAATAAGAAAATTGAGTGTGGTGTGCCAAACTTAGGTACATTTATCAATGTCATGCTGTACTTAATTTACTGAGCTCTAAATCTGAATTCTTTATGAGAAACTATTGTAATTATTCAGTTAGCTTGTTGTTCTTATATTCGTCCTATTGGTATTATAAAGGATGTTTTAGTTTAAGTTAATGATTTTGGATTTCTAGTGAAATTTTTCATCTTGAAAATTGATAGAGATAGTTTAGAAAATTCAACTTCAATTTTTTTAGGAAGGTCTTCATAAAGGGGACTAAGACAAAAATTTATGTGGATGAGGGTACTCTTTTGTCAAGTTTGATGGAGTGATAATGAAGTTTAGTATCCTCTAGTTGAATGGTATGGATAATGTCAGGAGTTATTCTCCAACATGTCACTCACCTTGGTATTTACTAAGTCAATTGTTTTGAGCATATTGAAGTATATAAGTTGATATAGCGTGCCTAACCTATGCTAGTTTTTATACCAAAAGTTAGTATCCTATCCATTAGTAATTTTTTCTTGACATAGTTGTACTTGAAACTTATGGTTAACAGCATTTACTAAAAGGTATAAGAGTAGGTTGATTTAACACTAACTATCCAAATATTTTGGACTTTTAAATAGTAAGTGTGGATCTATCTTATGTATAGATTTTCCTTGTCCATATAGATTTTCCATAACCTTTTAGCCAATGGTACCCTTGATAGTCTCCTGATTGAGCATAAGCTTAGTACTTTATACTGCTTAGGAAGGCAAATAGTAATTAGTTAACCTTAACAATTTTAATACTACTATTGCAACCATTCCAAATGAAGTCCCTTTTAAGTTTGTCAATTAACCTTATGACTCCTTTAGGTAATGTAAGATGGGAGCACTAGTATACATGAAGGATGTTGAGTACATAAATAGCAAGCTGGATCCTCCTTCCATAAGATAGAGAAAAATTGCACTAAGAACGAAGTCTTTTAACAATTAAGTTAATGAGAGGAGAACAATCTTTGTAGTTAACTTCCTAGATAAAATTGGGACTCAAAATAAGGCCAATCTTGAGTCCTTGGTTGATACCGAAACAAAAAAATATTCAAATTGGAAATAATAAATATCAAATAATTGATAAAATGGACAACAACGCTCTTTTTCTCTTACGATTCAACAAGATCACGAAGTCGATTCATCCAATAAAAAAACCTATTCTATGGGGTGGAAATGAATGAAGAAATCGTAAATCATCCCATATCCAGTTTGATCCTTTGGTTTTTTAAAAAATTTGTAATACTCTACAACACGTATAAGATAAAACCTTGGACAATACCAATCAACTTCCTTTTTTCAAATTCAATAAAAATGAAAATATTAATGAAAAAATCAACGAAAATTATGATTTTTTTATCTCTATACTACCGAATAACTTCTTAGATAAAATTAGGACTCCTAATTATTTAAATGAGAGTTATTTAAGTTACAATAGCAAGGAGGAGGAATTCAAAAGTGCAAAGCTTAAGGAAGGAGTTTAGAAGTAGATACAACTCTTGCTTGGATTGAATGTTAGACTAGATAACCCTTTAAAGATGTCGGGAGATTACATCAGGATATTAATTGAGACCAAATCAGCCCCACAAAGTAACAAAAGATTATTTGCAAAGGCTAGGTAAGTGAGCTGAAGCTTGTTACATTTGTAATGGAACTTTTGCAATATTGTAGTTGATTAATTTGGATATCAGTTCTATAGAAATTACAAACCTTGGGTTGTTTTAAAGATCCTTTAGGGTTCTCCGTTAACTATCATAGAATAAGAAATTGAAGAAATGCAAACTTGAATCCGAGTTATGAATTTACTGAGGCAACTAATCATTTGCAAAGAGTTTAGGATCACATTCCAATTAAGTGAATCAAAAGTCTTAGTGAAATCAATTTACATTGCATAATCCTTAATAGTTTTGTTATACTCATAGCCCTTGAATATATCCTAAACAAGTCTAATGTTGTCTCCTATGTTCCTTCTCATTATAAAAGTCCCTTTATATAGGTTAATGAAGTCATATTGAGTCTTTACATTCTGGTAGCTATGATCTTAGAGATCATTTTATAGATCACATTACAATATACTATAGGCCTAAACTCATTAATAGGAGATGGATAGTAAACTTTAGGCGTTGGACATATATAAATTTTATTAAGCTTAGTAAGAAGCATACTAGTTCTGAAGAATTATTGGACTACATTGGTCACTTTTGAGCCAATTATTTCCTAAGTTAATTAGAAAATTATGGCATTGAAACCATCTAGACTAGGAGGTTTACGTTGGGACCCGATCCAGAAACCGGATCCCAATCGGAAAATGAAGGAAACAAAGCGAATTCAAATCGGATAAATCGAATCCGAAGGTGAATCAATAACAAAATGCGGAAGCAAAAACAAAACC
>JAOSBK010054794.1:0-16935 GCA_027568895.1 Erythroxylum shatona
CATTCATGAGCTCTTAACTCGTGACTAATCACCCAAATTTCTCATTCAATAGTTCTGATCTTTTACGAAAAGTTCGGAGTCCAACAATTACCCTATATTATTATACATTATTTTCCTTTGCCTATGTCTTAATTTTCTCATGGCATAAATTTCATGCAATTTGGTTGATTATATAGGGAGTTATGCCCTAAAAACTACAGATTGTTCGAAAATAAGGACAGTGGCCAGAGCTCAACTTCAAAACAGAATTCAAAACTTTTAGAGGTAGAATCAGGTTTTGGTTCCTTCATGAAAGTTTTATATCTATGTATCTAATTTAATCTCCAATAGGAATTATCCAATTTGGAGGTCTACAGGCCAATATATGACCTAATTACAAAAGCTTTTTTAGTGGAACCTATCCATTCAGCGAGGTATACATCTCAAATTAACTAACTTTGGTCTTATCATGCAAGAGCAACACAAAAATACATCTCATTTAACTCAAAACATCCCATTTGCTTATGAAATACTTCTTTTATCAATTCCCGTCACATCACATTCTTAAATCCAAGCAAACATATAAAAATGTTTCATACATATTTCACGTCTATGTATGTATGTCCATACCAAAGCGAACAAACTATCCATTTACCCATGTCTTTTACTTTAAGTACCATTATATCTCTTACTATACTTAGACGTACTTAATTTATTATGTTCACTTCTTAATATACCCTCAACATGACTTCCAGGGTATATGTTGTGGTGTTACAAGTCATATGATGTGTTTAGAAGCCAAAGGAGTTCTTCTCACCTATATATTAGAAAGGACATGTATGAGTGTATTAAGACTAGAGTAAGGATGACAAGAGGGGATACAAAGCATTTTTCTTTAGATATCAGATTACACCAAAGATCCTCACTGAGCCTATGAATGAACTTACTAAGAATATCTAAGGGGATATGCCTTGGTGTATGTTGTTTGTTGATGGTATTATTTTAGTGGATGAAATAAAGGAGGGTGTTAATATCAAACTAGAGCATAAGTTATAGCATAGAAAATTTGTTTTAAGCACTTTGGATCCATCATCCAAAGCAATGGCGAAATAGATGATGACATAATGTACCATATCAAAGCAAGGTGGTTTAATTGGAGAAGCGCCTCATGAATTGTATATGATAAGAAGATACACCTAAGTTAGAAGGTAAATTTTATCATTTAACAATTAGGTTGACTATGCTTTATAGGGAAAAGTGTTGGCTCGTAAAAAATGAGCATAATCATAAGTTAATGGTGCAAAGATGAAGATGCTTTATTGTATGTGTAACCTTACAAAAAGAGATAAGGTCAATGATATAATTATAGGAGACAAGTTAAGATGGCTAAAGTTAAGAGTAATTTAATTGAGACAAAGCTTAGGTGGTTCAAACATATTAAAAGGAGATAATTTGATTACCCAGGAAGAAGATGTGAAAAATTGTACTTAAGAAATATCAGAGAAAAAGAAAGAGACCCAAGAAGAAATGAGGATAGGTGATGAGGAACGATATGGCCCTACTAGATCTTACTCAGGACTTATCTTTCAATAGAAAACTTTGATGAAATAAAATATGGGTAAATGACCCAATATAGAAAAGTCTTTCTCTTGTCATAGACTTTTCGAACCTTTATTTTAAATTCTTGTAACTTTTGTTAGCGTTGATACCTTTTTTCGCACTTATTTTGGTATTCTATTTCTTTTTCTTCATATTCTTTTTTTCAATTGATTGTTCTATTTATTTATTTATTTGTTTTCTTTCTCATCTGTATATTTATTTACTTACTTTTATATTTATTGTTTTGTTTGTATTTATTTATATTTTCATTATTTTTTTGTGCAATTATTTGTTTATGTATTTTTTCCAACCATTTTCAAAAACTTTTTTTAGTGGATTTTTCATAAACAACCTCTCTATTAATTAGGTATAAGGTTACGTACTTCTAGATCTCTTAAGACCTTACATCTAAGTGAGATTTCTATTAGATTGTTGTTGTTGTAGAGCATTCTAATTACTAGAAAAATACACAAAATTAGGTAATAAATACCAACTAAGTAAAAATTATTGTAAAATAAATATAAAACTCATCCTTCTAGCTAATGTCGCGAATATTCATGATTGCGCTTATATGTTACAACCAATTTCTCTATAATACATGTGAAGGAAAGTAATGATGTAATTACTTCATAAATCGGTAGAATATCTTAATTGAATGCATCACATAATGTTGCCAAACTAACAAAGAAAGCTTTGTACCTACCCAGGAGAGATGTAGGCTAACTGGCCTCGGCAAGATTGGTATTTTGCCCTGATATGATCTTGGATTTAGCACTATCTTTGATAATTTGTCCTAGCCAATGAAATGGTACCTGTCTCATTTTAGCACTGACTAGTAGGCATTGACTAATCGTCACACTCCAGATGTCGTAATAAGCATAAACAAACTCCGCAAAGGTCTCACATCATGTGCTAATAATATGCATAAAATAAACCGCATATCATATCATTTGCATACAAGCTTGAATATTCTAATTTAGTGTACATTTTGTGGATTGGCAGCATAAACTATGTCTCATCTTTTCTTCGGATGCCCTACCTATAATATGATTGGGGACTCTATGATGCAACATTGTGGGTAAAGATTCCCCGTATGGTACTGGCCTGACATTCTTGAATGGTCTAGCCAGTATAAAATCACTCTTGGGGCTACAGTGGATGGAGCGAAACAAGAGGCTATCTGAAGATAACCATCAAAGTACAGAGACGATTGTGTTAGAGATCTCCTGGGAGCTTAGAAAGCACTTCCCAGCTCTAGAATTACCCTGGCTGTTCTCTGCTGAACTACTCAATAGATGCAGATTGGGATGAAAGAATCGGGTCGAAAGTTCAAGAAACCCAGTCTTAAGATGGGCAGATTAAGGTAAGGGTCAAAGGAGTAGTTAATACACACCGTATTAACTCAATTAGGGAAGTCTTCAGATTTTTTTTTTCTTTTTACTCAGTAGGAGAAGTACACTGAAATTAAGCTAATTCGGAAAAAAAAAAAAAACGACCTGATATATCCTCTAGTTGTTACAAGAATTGTAATTGGCGGTGTTCATGCTTGACAACTTTTAACCAACACGTTAATATACTACCTTAATTTCAATTAATTTACGCATATAAACACTAGTTAACATATATGAAACATTTAATATACATACACAACAAAATAACTAATCTAGAAAATCCTATTTGACATATACTACAAGCTTTCATACAAAAGGTACCTTAAAAACTCTCTTTCTAATTAAGGCAAATAATTTACCTATACACTTCTTAAAACTTGCTAGAGCCAAGAATGCTCAAGTCTGTCAAACCCATTAATTTAACAAAATCTTAAATCTATCATAGCCGTTACACGGAAGTTTTGCAATTCTAATCCAATTTCAATTAATTTAGACATGTACATAATTATTAATCACACAATAAAATATTTCATATATACATATAACAAAATAACTAACCTAGAAATTCCTAGTTACTAGATACTACCAACTTTCATAACAGAGCTATATTAAAACTCTCTTTCTAAAGTAAATAATTGTTTAAGCACTTCTTGGATCTTGCTAAATCCAAGAAAGCTGAAGTCTTTTATTAAAACTCTCTTTCTAAAGTAAATAATTGTTTAGGCACTTCTTGAAACTTGCTAGATCCAAGAAAGCTTAAGTCTCTCAAACCCATTAATTTAATAAAATCCTAATCCATCATAATCCCCACATGGGTTTGTGTAATTCGTACCCAATTTCAATCAATTGAAGCATGTAAACAATTATTAATGGCACAATAAAATATTTAATATGCACACATAACAACATAATTAACCTAGAAAGTCCTATTTGACATATACTACAGACTTTCATATGAAAGGTATCTTAAAACTCTCTTTTTAAAGCAAACAATTGCATATGCACTTCTTAAAACATGATAGAATCAAGAAACTTTTACAAGAAGTGTCATAATTCTGCTTAGAAATATGTTTCTTTTGTGTTATCACTTTCTATGTATCTTGTAGCCTAGAAACTCCAAAACTGATAAAATTTTTTGACAAGTTTTGTTTTCAGAATTTGAAAATCATAGGCTTTGGATACACTATCAAGTTTTTTTTTACTTTTTTATCACTATTTTTTGAAAAATCATACCACCTAACTAGTTGATAGTAGAGTTCCCTCTTATATCATCTCTATGTGTTTGCTTCAAAATTATAGTTTTCATAATTTTTTATAGCCTCTTGAATCACTCATATTTATATTCTTATTTAAAATTATGATTTAAATATCATACAATGTTCAATAGTGACAACAAATGAACCCGCAAGTTTCTTTTACCAAATTCTCCTATTTGTTCCATTTCAATTCCCAAACATCTTTATATGGAATATATATAATTCGCTTAAAGTTTTTGAAACTTTATAACTCATATAAACCCAATATTTATCAAATTTTACTTTTAAAACACTAGATAGTATTCAATTTTGGTTGCATATTGACTAACAATTCTTACTATATCATAATCAACTCATTTTAATCTTATTATGAACTAAATATTAAATAAAAATCATTTCTTAAACATTAAATAATTTATCTAAAATTCAAATTATATGAAAACTCTAAAAGATCAAAGTTAAAGTAATTCACTTCAGCAATAAATGTAATAACGTAATGATTAAAATTTTTAGGGCCTCAAAAGGTTACAAATATATTTTTTTTACCAAAAGGGTTAAATTAGGTCAAACATTTTTACCAGAATTCAATTTCAAACAAAATGTTTCAAATCATTCAAAAATAACTCCAACATTTTACTAGTGTTCAACTTGGATTCCATCCTAACTTCATTTCTCTATCAAAAAAATCTTGCCTAATTTTTTTTTCTATATGCCCCTTGTTAGATGTACATCCTATATGGCAAGTTGAGCCTAAAAAATTTAAAAAAATATTTAGCTTCCATATAAAAAGAAAGAAATTTAGAAGCAAATTGTTTAATTCTTTACTCAAAAAAATAATTTTCATCTATTTTCGATTGAACATTTTATGTAAAATTTAACACTGTAAAAGATTTGATCAAAGTTAACCTTTAAATTGAGAAATGAAATATAAGAACAAAAAAGGAAATGAAGGTTTAATATAAGGATCAATTATGGCTATCTAATTTTCTCTATTAACTAAACCATAAGCTATGATCATGTTCTTCTTATTCATGATCTAAACACTGGACTATTATAAAGGAGCACATATTGTCATACCTTATACCATTCAGAGACAAGAGAACTTATCAAGCAATACTGTTATTGTCTTCCTATTGGGATATTTAAGCGTAAACTTGTCATTTAAAATTATCAATATCAATAAAATAAAGATCTACTTTAAACTAGAAAGAATCTATAATCTCCAATTTTAAGCCACTCACAATAGGTATTTACACTGAAGGTACACCAACTTAATACGTGATTTATAGTAGTAAGCAAAATCACTCTTCCTTAGCTCTTCGATGGCTAATACTTAAACTTTCTAAACAAAAAATTGAAAAAAGAATGACCCAAATGGCCTATTTATCCTACTCTTCCTAGATCCCAAAAGCTTCCTACTTGGAATCCTCCTAGCATAAGGGTTACAACAATCATTATAAGGCCAACATTGACGCCACCGCAGCCCCAATCTAACTTGGAGGTATGATGGAGACCAATAAGTTATCAGTGGATATAAGGAACTTGACTATAGAGGTAGTTGTTTCCTTTAGTGGGAGGTTTACAATAGGGGATGTAGCAAGTAGAGTTGGGCTTAAGTTGAATGAAGCTCAAAAGGCTCTTTAAGCTCTTACTACTGATAAGGATGCACTTTTGGAATTGAAAAATATTTTTTTTAATTTTTAGACCTTACTTGGTTCTAAAGATAAATAAAAAAACTTATAGGTGGGAATTGAATTATAATATAAGTGTTAGGATTCAATTTAACCATTTTAGGTACTTTTTAAAGGACTTTTCTTGTGTTATTTTTCTTATTAAATTACGAATAAATTATTGCTCAAAATACTAGTTATCACAAACATCTTTTCTTTTCATGTTTAGTGAACAACATGCTTTAAAAGACTTTAGAAAATAAGGATTAATTTTGGCACTACATGTATTAACATTTAAGTTTCAAAATTTGAGAAATTCTTTTTTTATATAGTTAAATAAAGAAATTTCATTGAAAGGCCTAGAGGACTACTATGCGATTACAAGGCTGCTATACTTACATGGGATATGAATTTAAGTAAAGGATAACCAATCCATAGAACAAACTAGTGTTGATGCTAGAGCAATCAAGATAGAAGTTAATAAACCCTAATTACATTTTATAGAGAAACTTAAACTATTGGTTGCTTGATTAGCAATCAGTATCTCGTTCATCCAAGAGCAATCATATTTACTTGTCATTATATACCTCCTTGGAGATTCTTTGATTTCTTTCAAATCAAATTAAGTAAACTGGGCAGGTAAGCATTAGAATTAGGCATTTCTTATCATCCCCAATTCTTTTATAGATATTTTTAATCCAAACTAATATATTATCTCAATCATTCTTAAGGAAAATTACATTCATATTTTGTTGCATCGGTGCCCATATAGAATATGAAAACTTTCATTTGAAGAACAGGTGGTTTATGGTTTTAGGTTGTAACTTGTAAAGAACACATAACTGATTAGTGTTTCTCTTCAATTTATCCTTGGTCTTCAGTCTTCCTCTAACTACCATCCATCTTACAAATAAGGCCTTAGGCATTAGAGATTTCCACACTAAGTTATACCAGGATGTATTTGAATGTTGAGGTTAGATAAATAAAACACACATAAGCGATAAAAGACAGGAACCTGTTAAAGTTTAACACAATAGGAGCCTACTTGACAACAGAAGCCAATTAAACAACAGAAGCCTATTAGACAGTAGGAGCCTATTAAACATTACATCCTGTCAAAACAATTTAAAATAGAAGGTGCCTGTTAAAACTAAAAGGAACTATTACAAATTGAAAACAGAAGGAGTTTATTATAAAAATGAAGGAGCCTCTTGCTAAAATGAATACTCATACAATATAATGTGAAAATTTAAAAGTTAAAGATACAGAGAAATGATGTAGTTGATTTATATTGGTTTGGCTTATAACTCAAGCCTACGTCCAGCCTCCATGTATCCAACTTGAGTGTTTCGCTAAAATCCCCAATAGTAATTTGACAAGCCTTTTGAAGCTCATGAGTACATATTTTTTAAGATTCTCCAACTTTTCAAACTAGTAGTATTTAGCTAGGATGTACAAGCTCACAAGTACATATTTTTTAAGGTTCTCTAACCTTCCAAACTAGTAGTATTTAGCTAGCCTCTACAAGCTCTCAACAAATGAAAATGTAATTTGCTCGATATGAGCTTCAATGATCTCTCTCAAAAGTTTCACTTTCTAAATCAAAAGAGATTTGACAATGATATCCCTTTCAAGAGAATTGATGCTATAGATGTATTTCGAAGGTGGTCCGACGTATATCCCCCATTCAAAAATGCAGTGGCTCTTCCTTAAATAGACATCTTCTTCAACTAGTCGTTGCTTCTCTTATATCTTCAATTGACTTTGAATCTTCAATACTATATTTGGTAAAATCTTCTAGTATCCAAATGTTAAGACAAATGATCATATCACGAAGCTATTGTGATTTGTAAGATCCTTTTAAATATTATGGAATCATTTCTAATAAATCAGGTAAGTTTATAGGGAAGGTTTCTGTAATAAAAGAAGCATTTATCATATGATTTTATTTCATTTTGAAAAATATATCATTACCTATATAAAGAAATAAATCCAATTTGAATTTTGAAATATTATAAGGCTATCATCAAAATCATTAATAATAAACCTTGAGCTAACTAGGTTTTAATGATTTCAAGCAAGAAGAGTTAGAGAAATCCCAATTTACACTAGGAGACAAGATTAATCTATCCATAAAGAGGGAGTTAGAGATGTAGCTTGGGAGAATAGATTGAAATCTGTCAACCTCCATTCATTGTTAATAATTATGGAAGATAGTTTGGATTAGATTAGCCATCTTCCTAACAGATTGAGCATATCACATCTTTTAATCAAAGGGCTTTGGGGAGACTAGTTATCGAAAGACATCCAAGAGTCCTCCCCATTGCCAATCAGGACTTTAATGAGAGAGTAAAAAGTATCCCTATGCCTTAGAATATCGATGAAATGCCAAAAGTATTCAAGTTTTTCAACCAATTACTAGAAATTGAGGTTGTTCAAGCAATAAGTATACATCCATCTGCTCCAAAGAGCTTTTCTATGATTTAGAAGCTTACAAATCCTTTTAGCAATAATCTTGGTTTGGGCTAGCTAGAATGAAGATAATCCTAATCCTCCCTCTTGTTTTCTCCAACACACGTAATCCCATTTCATCATAACACCTTTGTTTACTTCTGTTTCTCCAGACTAAAGGAAGTTCTTCATATATCTTCTTTTTTTGTGATCTTCCTTGGTAAAGCTAGGTGTGAACTCTAGTGTAGATGGAGATCATTAAGAACTGATAAAATAAGTTGAACTCTTTTAGCTTAGGAGAGAAATCTATTCTCCCATGCATTAATCTTTTTCTTATACCTTTCCACCAGTTGTAAGCAATCTTGATACTTTAGTTTCTAAGAAGATATAGGTAACCCCAAGTGCTTGAATGAAAAGTT
Source organism: Erythroxylum shatona (assembly GCA_027568895.1). NCBI lineage: Eukaryota > Viridiplantae > Streptophyta > Magnoliopsida > Malpighiales > Erythroxylaceae > Erythroxylum > Erythroxylum shatona. Next base: position 8,766 of record JAOSBK010054794.1, read on the forward strand.
TCTTATACTCTTTTTTTTTTAATTTTGGTGGATGGAGGGTGATGCATAAATTGTAAAAGTTATAATTTTTGTAAGTAACATCTGAAGGCATTTTCTACAAGAAATGATAGGACAATTGAACTAATTACTACGTAAGTATGTGGATTAATAAAGATAGTTTCTCTTATAATAGTACATAATTTATTGTACCTATTGATCATTGTAGCAAGTTTGGAGCTATTTTTTCAAATAAAAAATAGAAGTAGTACCAATTTTTAAGAAATTTAATACCTATTTTGAAAACTAAAGTAGATATTGTTAACATTTTAAGGATTAATTATGGTGTTAGATTATTTCTAATTAATTCAATATTTTTATTAAAATAAAATTAAAAAATAACTAATTAAACTGCATAAAATAGCAAAATAGAGAAAAAATAAATGTCTTCTATATATGATCAAGAATTTAATTAAAGCAAAAGTTTTGCTTGCATGTTTTTTAAAATCCATACAATAGTATATTCGTACTCGCAATTTGATAGCAACACTATACCATCAATGTAGCTTAAAACTTGTCATAGATGGAAATTGAAGTTCTTAACTTTCAAAGTCTTTGGATGTACTTCAGCTGTTCATATCTCTTCTAAAAAAACATAACTTGATGATAACAATGTAAAAAGTATGTTCATCATTTATAATATTAAAACTAAATTGTATCACATATTACTAGTTGTTATACTATATTAAATAAGAAAAGTGTATTAGATTGGATTAATGAGTATGAATATAGAAATGTGCATCAATTGATGAAATTAATATGGTGATTATAGCTTTTTTCACCACCCTTAAGTCTAACTAAAGTTAGTTTATGCCCTTGTAGTTAATCGATTAGTTGCAATTTTATGTACGACATTATTATTTTAATTAAAAAAGACATTATTTATCTTTATGTATTTTGTTATTTACATTATATGTTCAAATACTAAAAGTAAAATCCATAGAATAATTGCTATGCAATTGTAATTTTAAAGAGATCATAATTATAGGATTTAATTTGCATTTATGTATTATTCTTAAATTATTCCTAGTTTTAGTTTCATTAAGACAAGATATTGATCAAACAATAAAAGTAGTAATTATGTTTCTTTCTTATCATTAAAGTAATTGATCTTATAAATTAAAGTATGGATACATTTAAATAAATATCTGAGTGCTTATTAGAGAATAAATTTACTAAATTGACTCAATTGTGAGGATCTCAAATAGAATATTACTTATGTGTTTATAGATTTCCTAATTGTGATTGAAATTGAGACTACTGAAGTATCTTTTGTGGGAATTATTATTTTTACGCTACTTATGATCTATTTTAATTATGATAGCTCAGTTTGTAGTACTTAGATATAGTATGAACCATATGAAGATAATTGAGTAAGCCAAAAAAAGGTTTATCACTCTTAAGTAATTAAAAAGAATTTTCCACTATTCTTGATTGGCAATTATTTAAGGAATTCTATGGCTAAAGACTTGACATTCAAATAGTGTTTTGTTCAAATATTGATTATAAACTAATTACTAATTAAGAAAAACATAGGAAGATAAAAGGATTAAATTATATATCATAACTATGCATGAGCATGGGTACGTTGAGTTAAACTAATTTGACAGTCATATGTTTGGGTGGTCATGACATATTGCTAGACATCAATCTTGATATGCGATTATAAATTATTTAATTGGAGATTAATGAAAAATTAAAAAGGTTTAAATTTATCTAATTCTAATTATGAATTATAATTATTACCAACATATTGTGAACCTAGTGAGTTACATATATAAAGTAGTTAAAAAAAGAAAAAATAGTTATAATTATAATTTAATTTTAATAATAAAAAAATATTTTTATAAATAGGAAATAAGCGTAAAGGAGCTAACACTCCTACTTATTTTCTCTCAAATGTTGTATTCTTTTTCTCTACTATTTAAATCCCATTAGAAGTTAGATGCTTAGACAACTTGTGGTTGACACCTTATGAAAAAGTTTTAGTAGGAATTTGAATAAGGTATAATTCAATTACTTTTATGATTCATGTTATCAAGTTATTCAATTATGATTTGATCATAAAATTACAAAGTTTTGTTTTCTCGTTGTCTTTGTTATTAGATCACAGTTAGTTTCTCATTAATGGATAAAATATTATAGATCGTCTCACTATGTCATTGTTATAAAAAATACATGATCAACATATAGATGGATATGGTATTAGATACATAAGCGATTAACTTCAATGTAAATAGGAGATTGTTAGTTTATGCTTATACAACCAATCGGTTGGTTGCAATTTTATGTATAAAATATTTATTTTATTTAATAAAGGCATTATTTATCTTTATGTATTTTTAATTACATTTGATGATATAATAGTAAAATTAAATCCTTAGAATTATTACTACGCAATTGAAATTATAAACAGATCATAATTATAAGATTCAATATGCATTTATATATTATTCTCAAAATGTTCATAGTTGTAGCAAGGTCGTTCCTAATATTTTATAGGCCCGAGACAAAGTAAAAAAAGGCCCTAATGAATCGGAAATATACAATTATGTAAACTTTAAAAACATATTTTTATTATTAAAATTTAATATCCATATATAAGTAACTCAATACATAAGTCCACATGCTTAATAAAACACCAAAATGATCATAATAACAACTAACTACATCTTGCAAATGTCAGCAACAACAAAAATCCCTAAAAGTAGTAACAACAACAACAACAACAAAATGACAATACCAATAACCCTACAATAATATCATATTGTAAAACATCAAGAGAATTGTACTAATAAGCACCCAAATGATTATGGAAAACAATTTCTTTGCACATTTCTATAAGCAAAATCATTAATAATAGTGTCAAGATTAAAATTATCCGACGTATCCTTCTCGTTACATAAAGTAGCTAAATCATTTCAACTTTCTTGTGAAATTGATGATCGCAAGTAAGTTTTCAATAATTTTAACTTTGAAAACCTTCTTTCAATTAATGCTACAGTCATAAGTATAGTTAATAGAACTTGATAAGTAACTGAAACATTTGGATAATAATCAACAACTTTAATAAATTCAAAATTTCCAACAAATGACATTAACTTATTTGGAAAAGCCATTTGTAAAATTTTTAATTAAAAGATCATCTAAATCCATATCCAACACATTATCATGAGAAAAAGTAGATGTAAAATTATTGCAAAATTTTCTTAGTTCATTATCATCCATTGTCCTCAACTCCTTTGAATCAAATAAGAATCCAAAAATACTTTCAAATGTCGATAATTGTTTAAATTTATTCTTCAATAAACAATTGTCATATCAATAATAACTAGAAGTGCAAAAAGAGAGGTGAGTCATTATGTAGAGTGGATAAAGACATGATATGCCAATGAATGTATACTTTCTTTTTTTAAAAATAAAATATTATGATGAGTTAATTACCAAAAAAAGCCCAAACTTTTGTCAATTTTTTTAATTATAACTCGAACTTTAAAAAGTAGCAATAAAATGCTCAAACTTTCAATTTTTTTAGTTATAACTCGAACTTCAAAAAGTAGTAATAAAATGCTCAAACTTTCAAATGTTTTCAATTCTTGCCCAACGTTGATGTTTCCAATAAATTTGTTGACATGACTAGCCACATGTTTTAGAAACCTTAACTATTAATACATATCAGTCAAAATTAACACAACAAATGAAGATTAATGAAACGACTTCGTTGTTTAAAAATGACCTAAATTAGATTACGTAGCTTCGAAGATCTTATGCTTTGATTTTAGTTTCCTTCATTTTCAGTTTGTTCTCTTGATTCGCTTACCCTTCAATTTTTGGATTACACAGCCTCGAAGCCCTTACACTAAGGGCATCAGGAGAATAAACCAAAAACGAAGAGCTTACTTATGCATTATGCTATAATACAAGAGTAGTTTGTGGTGTTAAAAGAACAATAAGAAAACAAAGTATTGAGAGCATTAAGAGAACAATAAATAACGTCAAGCTATAACTGAAGAAAATTGAAAGTTTGAGCATTTTATTGTCACCATTTGAAGTTTGGGCTAGAATTGAAAAAAATTGAAAGCTTGGGCATTTTATTGCTACATTTTAAAGTTCAGGCTATAATTGAAAATTTGATGAAAGTTTGAGTTTTTTGGAACTTAACCCTATTACGAAAATTTCACAATAATTATTTTTCTAATTTTTATTATTATTTTTAGATAAATGTCAATCCATTTTAATCTAATTACTTATGGGGCCCAATACATCTTAGTCCATCCTAGATGATATCTTATCTTACTCATTTAAATTTTTTTTTTCAAAATTGTACTCTCCAAAAATCATCAACCTTACAAAAGAAGCCATCGAAACTTTTAATTGAAGCTAGAGTTTAAATGAAAAGTTAGAGATTAAAATTTCAATTATATATTAGGATGAAATATTATTATATTAATAAAATATATCGTTTGTTAATAAAGATGTTAGCATACATCTCAATTGATGGTTGGAATCGAACTCCTCTTTAGCTCTATTCAATAAAACTTGATATTTAGAATAAAAAATTCAACTACAAAATTTCTCTTTTTAGTTTCTACAAGGTAAAGTGCAAAGAAAATTTTTGGTATATATAAACATCTTAAAATAGATTTATTAACTTTTCAATTTCTACCCCTGAATAGATTCGTTAACATTTTAAATTTTCAATTTATTAAAACTAAATTTATTAGTTTATTAATTTTTAACTCTTTTAAAAAATGACCCCCTATGAATGTAGGCCCTGGCAAGTGCCCTTCCTGGCCTTATCTAGTTCCATCACTAATTTTTAGTTTCATCTAGACAAGATATTAATGAAATGGTAAAACTAGCACACATTATCTTTCTTTCTTATGAAGAAACAAATTGATATCGTAAGAAACAAATTGATATCATAAAATAAAGTATGAAGATACTTAAATTGTACCACACCACTACCATAGTGCATATGCCCGAACATCTATAGATTATCCAAGAATTTAACCTATGGGAATGGCATGTTAGAGCAATGACATTCACTTATTAAGGAATCATACATAACACAAGTATTTAAGAAGTTCAAAACTTCCCATTTTATTCATAAACATGAACATACATTGTCGTATTACAAAATATAATTCACACACACACACACACACACACACACAAACACACACAAACACACACGCGCGCGCGCACACACACACACACACACACATATTACCAACAACATTTAAGACTTTGATACTCTTTGCAAGACGTTCTACATGAAGGGGATGTTAAACCAAAATATCTTATCTAGACTCTTTAATGTCAACTGACCGACCTTTGAGCCATTCTTGCTTTAAAACACAAATACTAGATTTCTACTTAATCTGTTTAGGAGTTAGAACTCCTTTGAACCTGAAAAAAAAAACATTGCAATTTTGATGAGTTTGCGAACCCAGTAAGTGAACCATCATCGATGTGCTTACTCATATCAACACTCAATAACACATATATAATCCAGTTTACCAAATATGTCATATAAATGAATAGTTCACATCACATTACATACTTCATTGATTTCAACCATTCAATATTTCATCTCAGTTTAATGGGCATGTTAATTCAATTAGTCAATGTGGTATATCCATTCATTCATTTAATAAATAAGGATGCATATGCAAATGCACATGTGATTCACTTCAATTTTACTTTATTACGACCAAGCATATATTTAACTGTCCCGTATCTATTACAGATATTGGGCTCATTTTATTTACTGTCCCGTACCCATTATGAATACTGGGCTCATTGATAACTGAGTGTACTACTCTTTGTGCACATTTATGAGCTTTAAAATCTTTTTCTTGTGCACATTTATGAGCTTTAAACTATTTGATAATGTCTGGATACGGTCGATCAATTTGTGCTTTTATATCATGCAATACATATATATGTATACATTACTAACTTGCTTAATCAAATGGATACTCAATCATGCATATGTAGATGTGTCATGTTTAATGTATGCTCAATTGACTATCTCGAGTATGTAACCTTATTCATAAATCTTGCTCATTCATTACTCATATCTTGTACATAACTTATTAGTGACTAGATCAATGCCTTAAGCAAACATAATTACTCTAAATTCATTCAATCATACATCTATTGACAGCGCGTCGTTACATTAGTCAAAATTAAAATAACTGGACTACTACTATAGCAGTAGTGAGTCTAGGTCGATCCCACAGAGAGTGTATGTTAAGTTTATGGAATGAAATTAACCGGTGTCTAGGAAAAAAGGGGGGTTTTGGATTTTTAAAGAAGAAAATAAAATAAAATAAACTAATAAAAATAAATTAAAGAAAACATGCAAAAAATGATGAAAGTGGGGAATTCGGTAGGGACCGGGTTCTTTGGTTCAATCTCGGCCTATACCCTAATTAAGCATATTTTATTAATTTGTTGTTTTTTAACCTCTCCTAGCAATTATTAATCGTGGGTTAACAATTAACTTGAGTTTTCCCTTAGGTTTTGTTTAATCAAGATACGATCGTTAATTAAACCTAACCACCAAATAACCTATAATATGATCTCTATATTTAACTAGGCAGTAGCATTATGAACTAGAAAAATCGATTAATCAAGGCAACAACCACATACGATGAGTCATTTAACCTAGGTCATATTATCCCTAATGATTACGAATCATTAGTCGCTATACATGAATTCCAACATAGTAATTATAGATTATATCGAAATTCTAGCAATAAGATCATAATTAAACAATTCAGTGAATGCATTAAAATCATCTTTTCACAATACTCAATGGTTTCATACACAAATAACCAAAAAATAAAAAAAAATTGATTATCCATACATAATACCCCAATCAATTAACATAGGATAACACAATTAATTTCTAATGAGAGAAAGAAACAACAAAATAATTAAAAAAATACTTAACCTGGGTTGTCGACATTGATGTCACTTCCGAACTAGCATTAGGATATTTAGCCCTTGATGGTTCTTTCCTAAAAAAATGCTTCAGCCCCCACTCCAATCCCTAGCTAAAACACCCTAATTAACCTTTAATTTGGTTCAACTCATCAAAGCTATGCACAAGCCTCCCGCTTTCTGCATTTAACGCAGTCCACTGTGTTAAACGTAGCCCTCACTGCTGCCCCTCTCCTCTCACTATTTTATTGATGGGATAATTTAACAAGCTGGGTTTCTGGTCCATGCCTCTTGTTTTATGTTTCTACCGCTATTGAATGCTGTGTTTCACGCAGAAATGCAGACACTATCTGCATTACACAACATCTGTGTTGAACACATACTTTTTTCCATTCCATTCCCATTTCTACCTTGTCCTCCTGCGCTGTGTTTTCTTCATCCTGCACTGTCGTTTTTGTCTCTTTTTCCAGCTGCTTGCTTTTAAATTTTTCTTCTTCTTTACGTTCCTTTTTTCTTGTCTTTTAATTTTCTTCTTCTTACTCTATAAAGACAAGTAAAAATTGATCTTTCGATCTTCAGAAAATAACCCAAATGCAGTACTTTCAACTCACTTTAATTTATTTGCTTCCAAATTGTACCTAAAATCATATATGAATTAAGGTGAGTATCCTAAGCATTTTTGTATCATTAATCACTAAGTGTAAATTATTAAATATATCAACAATTAAGCACATATCAATTTCCCACACACTTAGCTTTTGATCGTCCTCGGGCAAAACACTAAAATTAAGCTCAAAGACCCCAAAACATTGACTTATTTTCCAAATGTTCCAAGAATATATAATCACAAGCAAATATGAGTGACTTTCAAAAATCATAGCAAGATGTTAACATTCCAAGATTTTACTCATGATCAATCAACATTCACCATCTTCAAAAACTGAGCAATCTAATAGTAGACTCAGAAAATGTATTTAACTAAAATATATCCATGGGTACACTCAACACCATTTATGATCGTAACAATCTATAACTTTGCATAACATTTAATTTCTCCACCACTAATGTTCACTTGCAAAATCACGAATAAAATGAATTTTAGGGTTATAATATGGGCAAAGGTAAGGTGAGATATATTTGAGTCAAGTAGCATGAAAGTCATCAAAGCTAGTGAAACAAA
>JAOSBK010054912.1:0-16921 GCA_027568895.1 Erythroxylum shatona
CTGAACCATGGTTGAAGGTTTTTTAAGTTGGCTTTTAGTAAGATAGGTTTTGGGTTATGGGTTCGGCTTTAGGGGTTTTCGCTGAATTTATGAATGTGGTTGAAGGTTTTTTAAGTTGGCTTTTAGTAAGATAGGTTTTGGGTTATGGGTTCGGCTTTAAGGGTTTTCGCTGCAACGAAGCCAAGAGTTCGCTGAGGTGTAATTCTCCCAAAGGAAATCCTGCTTTTCTCGTGGCGACTTCGCCGCGGCGAAGTTATACTGGTTGCCACAGCAAAGAAAATTCCCAGGGTTCGCAGCGCCGAAGTTAAAATCGTTCACCGCAGCGTAATTCACCAGAAGGGAACATGTGGGATTTCTCCTATATGTTCGCCGTGGTGAAGTCCGCCTTTGCTTCCGAAGAATTTTTCTTTTAACTTTCCAAATTCTAAGCCTTCCTTCACGTTCAACCTTCATATTCCCATGTCCGATGTTGGGCTTCGAAAACGGGGTCCAACAAATAAATTCTTTAATTACTATTAAATATTAATTTATTATAATAATACATACAAAATATGTAAAAGGTTAAAATTTTAAACAATAATTATAAATCAAAGTATCGAAAAGATAAAATTAACATGTATAGTCACTTTGGATTTTTTAAAAAGATTTTCTATAATTTAAATTTATTTTTAAAATTTTTTAGACTGACTTTTAAAATTAAATTTATTTATAAATTTAATTTTAAAACTCAAAATTTAAAATTTTTTTGGACTAAATATGTTAGCCATATAAAAATAGAATCTCCTCCAATAATATCCTTAAATATGCCATGAGGAAAAGGTCACATCTATACGAAGGAAAAGCGTGCGGATTTGAAATTGTTGACTTGACCATGGTTACGAAGTACCATTGATTGACGAAAAGTTTGTTCCTTTCCGTTTCCGGTGCTCCCTCCAAGTTGGTGTCTTTAAATTAGCAATCAGTAAGTAAGGATAATAGTTTTGGCAGCCAAATTCAATAAATTTGATTTGAATTGATTAAAATTTAAATTAAGTTTGAATTTAAAAAAAAATCAAATTTTGAGTTTTACGACATCATTTTAAATAAAATAATATTATTTTAAATTTTAAATTAAGAAAATAATTAAATTTAACTTATGTTCAATATATCAGAGCCAGTCTAACCTCACAAAAACTCATAATACTAAACTCTCCCGCATGTTAGAGCAAAAGCTTAGAAGATGGAACGTTAAAAATATATATTAAAATTAGGAACAAAGATAATGCCATTTATGATAAAAACTCACAATACTAAATGAAGATCACATTGCACAGTTAAGCTCTAAGTTAAGCAGTCTCGTTGCAGTACAGTTTATAAGATTAATCAAACAAAAGCAGGATTCAGATAACAAAAAATTATTCAATTGTTCAAGCTACAGAATCCATGAATGGAATTGCTTGTTACAATAAATGAAAAGTAAGGCCCACATATGCACAATTGCGCATAGAATTAATGTAATAACTGCGAGCAATGAGATAGAAGTAACTTGATTTTTCATAGATTTGTACAATAACATCCTTAATCACTTCTTTAAATTTGCCATTGATCTGTGTTTTCAAGACTTGGGATTCAGGTAAGTCAAACTCGTGAAGAATATCTCATTCTTGATTAGTGAAATAATAATTATAATATATGAGAAAGGAGTAAATTGCCTCAACTTTTCCAGGAAAAATTGGTTTCCTATGCAAAAGTTCAGCCAAAGTACAACCAACCGACCACACATCAACAACAGGACCCTTTTTTGTTGCCCCAGGAAGCAGTTCTGGAGGTCTGCTCAAAATATAAAAGTCAATGGTTGAAGGTTTTGTATGCTCACCATATGTAGTACTTGATTTATGTGATGATAATGAAGCCATGTCAAAAGCTGCCTCATGTAGCACTAAAATAAAAGAGGCAGGAGTGGGTATGAAGTTGGAGGACTGTTTGACGATCGAAATTAATCATCTGAACTGAGGAACTGAAAATCTCATCGCAGGACGATCAGACTCAAATACCAGGGAAATGCCACCCTTTTGCTTGTTTCCACCCATAACAATAGAGTTAGCGATCAACCTTCCACGTAAGGAAACCAACAACAAAACTAAATCCTGCACGATACACTGAACATGTCCACATCCGCAAACTATATCTTAAATAAAACAATGGAGGTCAACAGAAAAATATATAGCACATGTAAAAAGAACTTGCCAGGTTTCCCCCCGCTCATCCTTCACTATCCCATTGTTTTTCATTTTAATGTATGCTCAAGCCCCATAAACAATCAAAACAAACTAAACATACAGAAAGTAAACTAGTGTCTCTAACTGCATAAAAATGCTGCAATTGCTGAAGGTTGATAACAATAGAAACCTACAGAGAAGGAAATAACAGCGATATCGAATCAAAAACTATAAATTAGCAAAGAGAGAAATATTGAGTAACCTTTTGCATCATCGAAATTGAGCAGAAAACCAACAGTTCATAGAAACCAAAACCATCAGTTCATAATTTAAAAGCTGAAATTTGAAGTGTCTTCTTGCTTGATATCTGCTTCTAACTGACTACGATTGCGAGACTCCGATCCCTACTTCCATTTTCAGGAAATTCTGAAACGTTAAATTCTATTTTCAAAGTGAATTTCCCACACCACATAATGGTTTGACTAATCTGTTCATGTTGTAAACGTTTTCCTCTTCTTTATGATAGTTTCCTCTTCCATGAAAGTGTCATTTGATAGACAAGCATAGCTGACTAATTTGCATTAACCTTTTGACTTCCCCCTTCATCTTTGTTATCATTTGGAAAAAAAAAAAAAAAGATAATACTTTTCCAATCCGTTAACTTCTTCGTATTGGATTGAAAAAAGAGCATTAACAGGAGACAGAAGTTTTATTGACTTCAAGGATTAAGCATTAACAATATAATATCTCAAGCAAAATTTTGCAGCAGCTAAATGACTTCAGCTGCAACATGAATCCTCTTGGCCAGTGTCATTAATATTTCAGAAGTTCCTGTAGGTCATAACTCTTGCAAGTTATGACGCGCCACTTTCAGACATTTTACTGTTCCAAGATGCTTCAAAGAGAAAATTCTAGGAATTCTGTATGAGCAACAATTTCAAGGTGGTTTGTTGACAACTCGAGAATCATTGATTAAAAACAGTTTCAGACTTTCTAACACTTTATAAAAAGTTACGATTTGCAGTCATATAACAATATTAAGACTTAACTGCTACTGAATTTCATTTCAAGGCATATTTCCACATAATTGAAAAGGAAACTAGTAATATGATATTTAGTACCTGATTAGCATCTAGAGATCTAATTGCCTAGAAAAGCATTTCTGATCAAATGTAGTTTCCTATTGACATCTCCTACTTTCATTCGATCTTTAGGCAATTCGGCAGAACAAGCAACTCCAACTTCAAATACAGCTAGTAAGCACTTATGCACTTTGGGTTGCATGGAGCTCAAGTTCAAACTGATCTCAACTGCATTGTTATCATCTTCTCTAGAGGTTGCTTCTCTTGCATCTTCTGTTTCAAGAAGAATTGGGTCTACTACATAGTCTAGTCTTTCTGGCATGGCCATGCCAATAAAGTCTCGAAGATTCAATCCGTCTTTAAACATTTCATCAGTTGGTCTTTTTCCAGAAAACATTTCTAAGACCAGGATTCCATAGCTGTACACATCCCCCTCTTTTGATGCCTCACCACCCATTCCATATTCTACAATTAATGAAACAATTGGTCATTTGCAACCAATCAGTTGATCTTCCTATTTGTTTTGTACCTAATATGACAGACAAAAGAGATAATTGAATATGACATTACTTCTACAAAGTTTGTATTAAGAAGAGAAAAAAGTTGATACCTGGAGCAGCATAGCCAATTGTCCCCTTTATCCTTGTAGAGCTGGTTAGGCTTTGTGATAAGTCGTTGATGGTTGAGACGATTTTTGCTAGACCAAAATCGCTTACATGAGCAATCATGTCACTATCCAAAAGAATGTTGCTGGGCTTCAAATCACGATGAATTATTGAACTTTCACATTGTTCGTGGAGATAATGTAAGGCAGATGACACATCAATTGCAATGTTTAGTCTTTGAAGAAGGTTGAGATTCTTTATTGCTTCTTTGCTGTCAGGATTTGGATGCAACCATTTTCCATAAACTGGTAGACTAGAGCCATAAACTCATTGCCCTTATAATCCAAGCTAGAGCAATATGTTAGGATCTTCACAAGATTCCGATGTCGAATATTCCCCAAGGTTTTGCATTCAGCAAGAAAGCTTTTTGAAGCTCCCATATTTTGAAGGTTGAGGACTTTAATTGCTACCTGTGTTTGTAGTTGATCTATAAACCCCCTATACACAAAGCTAAAACTACCGGATCCTATTAAATTGTTTGTAGAGAATCCACTAGTTGCTTGATGGAGATCTTTATAGGAAACATTCAACAATTTTCCAACAGACATAGTTCTCAAAGGTGACTTCTTTTTAGATTTTCTCCTCCATAAACAAACTAAGAAGGTCGACATCAGGAAGGCACTTACAACTACACAAGGAATGATGATTGATAGCTTGAAAGTAAGGGACTCTTTTGCAGTTTTTGTCGGACATTTTGGTAAAAGAAGTTTAGGAACACCACCACAAAGCTTTCTGTTTCTAATCATTGATACTGCACTTGCATTTGTAAAGATTCCTCCTGTTGGAACCTCTCCTTCAAGATTGTTGAAAGAAAGGTTTAAATAACTTAAAAATCGAAGGCTCTGTAGGTCTTTAGGAATTTCACAAATAAGGTTGTTTTGTGATAAGTCTAATTCTTGAAGACCTTTTAGGGAAGTCAAAGATGAAGGAATCGAACCTTGGAAGAAATTTGCTTGCATGTAAAGATTTTCCAAGCTAAGGCATTCTCCTATTGTTGATGGAATTTCACCAGATAGATTGTTTGTAGAAATTTCCAATGTGCTCAATTGCTTCAGATTTCCCACCTCTGTTGGTAGGTTTCCGGTTAAGGAATTCCCTGACAAGGAGATTATTCTTAAGGCAGGCAGGCCTAGAATCTCCTTAGGTATGGTTCCACTAAGCTTATTTCCGGAAGCATAAAGTTCACCCAGAGATCGGCAATTTCCAATACTTGAAGGAATGCTTCCTTCCAAATTATTCCCAAGCAAGTTTAGCATAAATAAATGACTGAGGTTGCCTATGGAAAATGGAACCTGACCAGACAACCTGTTTCTGTCTAAAAATAATGCTTGCAATTTTGGTAACATTCCAAGTTCAGAGGGAATGGAACCAGTTAAAAGGTTGATATTCATACCTAAAAAACTTAGGTTGACTAGTTTGTTTAATCCTGCTGGAATGCTTCCAGTGAAATAATTACCTCCAAGATCTAGCTTACTTAGCTGAGAAGACAAATTGGCAAGTAAGGTAGGTAAAACACCTCCGAAGTTATTTGCAGCGAGCATCAGTTTGTCCAGATTGGTACAGTTTTTCAAGTATTTTAAGAAAACCAAGTCATTTGCTGATCTACTTCCAAGGCTATTAAAGGCGAGCCTTAATACTCGAAGGTTTTTCAGATTTCCCAAGGTGACTGGAACTTGTCCAAATAAGTTATTCTCACCAAGGTCAATTAATTCCAGTTTAGAAGCATTTTCAAATAAATCCGGGATTGATCCAGATAATCTATTTCCAGCAATGCCAAACCATGTGAGATTTGGGAGACTAAGGCCGATGTCGTATGGTATAGTCCCACTAATTTGATTATCAGCAGTTGAAATGACACTAAGCGATGAAATATTAAAAAGGATATCAAGAATTGTACCAGAAATACTATTTGCTGTAATCTCGAACTTTGTTAAGCTTGATAATTTGCCTATTTCGTCAGGAAGCTCCCCCACCAAATTGTTTTGTCCAGCGAAAAAAGTATTGAGCAATGTGAGGTTGCCAAGCGAGGATGGTAACCTTCCTGTCAAGTTGTTGTGAGTAACGCTCACATAATTTAACTCCACAAGAGAACCAGTACCTTCAGGGATTTTCCCAACAAGCTTGTTATATGCAAAATCTAATCTCACGAGCTTAGTACAACGAGTCAAGTTGGTTGGAATATCTCCCCCTAAAATGTTCTTTCTCAGAACAAAGTATCTCAGCCGAGGCAAGTCGCAAACTTCCGTTGGAATCTCACCCGTAAGACTGTTGTTTCTCAGACTCAGATACCTGAGAAAACTTAGATTTCCAATATGTGGCGATATAACTCCAACCAAATTCTTCCCAGTTATGTTCAAAGCCGTGACTCGTTGGTGACGACGACTGCATGTGATACCATACCAGTTGCAGAAGGAATTGGAATCATTCCAGGAGTTAAAGATTCCAAAAGGGTCGTTGGCTATCCCACTCTTGAATTGGAGCAAAGCGATCCTGTCAGTTTCATTCCCTAAAGGATTAGCCTGACAGCATAGGTAGTTGGAAGATAGTAAAAGGATCACTTGCAGAGTTGCAAATGAAGAGAGAATGGTGGCAGTATAAAGATTCATTTGGCTTAAACTGTAAAGATTTAGCTCTTTCTTTTTTCTTTTATCATTAACTTGGGAAGACTGAAAGCTGTGAACATCTTCTTTTATTATGCAAGGTGGGTACCACCCAGCCTGTCGAAGACTAAGAGAAGTCATCGCCGAGAATTGACTGTCCGGAGACCATAACTAATGGAAAACTTTAGCTTATAAGATGATTGATCAGTCAATGTTTGAAAGACTTCGTTTGCTGACTTTTTAGTAGAACTGCTGTTGAAGTGAGAAACACTCTAAATCAATCGGTGATCTTAATTTATCTTAAACTTTTCTAACCTTTTATTTTACAATGGCAAATTTTATTTACTTATTTTAGATGAATTTATATCCATTGATTGAGTAATCAATTAGTCAATTACTCAATATATTAATTTCTTTAATTATATATTAATTTTAAATACTTATAACGATAAGCTTAGATTTATATGTATTGGTTAGATTGAGTATGATTAAAATTTAGCTTAAAATTTTTAAAATTCCTAAATTTATATTAAATTTAATTACGAATAGTAAATATCTTATTCATGATTAAACACAATTTATTTAAAAAATTTAAAATATATTCCCATCAAAATTTAATATCTTTTTAAAAATAATTATATAAATATAAATAAATCATTTAATTATTACTAAATATATATTTGTTATACTAATGCATGCAAAACAACAATCATAATTCTTACACAAAAATGAAAATTAGACAATAATTATAAATTAAAGTATATTAAATTTATTTTAAAATTTTAAATTTGACTTAATTTTTATATAATTTATATTTGAACTCTTAATTTTGATAAAATTAAACTTACTCGCGGTAAATTTATTTTTAGAAGTCTAATTCTTTAATTTTTTGAACTTAATATGCTAGATTAATTACATGTATCTGATTAATTATGAATAACAATATAAACAATAGATTTTTTATAATAAATGACTTTATTTATATGTGAAAGGAATAAGGTGCATCCACCTAACAATAAACGTGAATGTGAAAGATAAAAAGGACATGTATGTATAAGTCATAATTGATTTGATTAGTTTGCTTAGCACTGTAGGAATACTTTCCAGTGAAATAATTGCCTGCAAGGCTTCACTCAATTAGTTGAAAAGAGAAATTGGCAAGGGAGGTAGGTAAAACACGTCCAAAGTTATTATAAGAGAGGCTCAGAAAATTCAGATTGGTACAGTTCTTCAAGGATGTTAAGAAAACCAAGTCATTTGCTGATCTACTTCCTAGACTATCGTTCTCCAGGTTTAATATTCGAAGTATTTTTAAATTTCCCAAGGTGATCGGAGTTTGTCCACCAAAGTTACTATCACCAATTTCAATTACTTTCAATTTAGAAGCAGTGCCAAAAGAATCTGGGATTGATCGAAAGAATACATTTCCGTCAATGCCAATTCATGTAAGACTTGGGAGATTGAGGCCAATGTCGTGTGGTATAGTCCCACGAATTTGATTACTAGCAGTTTAAAAGACACTAAGAGACGAAATATTAAAAGATTTCTGACGAAACTTAAAATGCTTACCCTAACTAATTGTGATGGAAATCATTTAGACTCCACCAAACTTCACTCAGAATCAACAAAAATAGATGAAAATTTTGAAGACAAAAGATGTATGTGTGTTGGTGTCTGAAGGAGTCAGAGAGAGAAGGAAGAGATACTCTCAAATGTTCTATTCAGACATAAACAAAAGCCAAGGCAAAGTCAGACACACGTGATACATTCAAGTCAGAAGCTAATGGATCAAAACACTGTCGTATTACTTAAGCTACTGAACTCAATATACAATCTTTTACAATAAGTCAGAAGCTTAAAAAAAAACGCAGCTGCAAATGATGTAATACACAGATCAAAAGCTGAAGGATTAGTAACTCACGTGGGAAGCATATGTCCATTGTTTGATACATGCAAACACTTCCGAAAGCCATCCTCTTCTTCACCTATAAAGGAAGCAACTCAAGCATCAGACAAAGAACCAACATACACAGAAAATTCATCTTTCACATTTTAGATTGTATTCTATATCAGAGAGTGTGAGAATTAGAGTGAAGAGTTTAAGAGTGTGCTAGAGTACTTACCATTGAGTACTAGGAGACTTGAAGACTCTTGCAAGTGTTGTGAATAACACTCATCTCTATAAACTTTACTTCTGTTTTTCATACTAGTTGAAACCACTGAAAGTGGGAACCTTGGATGTAGATAACAATTGAGGCTATCGAACCAAGTAAAAATCTTGGTCTTCTTTACTTTTCTGCACTTCAATTTATTTGCAAAGTTAACAATCTTTATCAGTCTTGTTTGTAAAAGAATAGCAGTACAACACAATTATCTCAACAAAAGTGGTATCAGAGCATTCGAAAACTTCCTGGCATTTCTTGGTCACTCCAAGCATTAAAGAATCATCAAGAACAGTCAGTAAGTATAAAGTCTTTTAGTTCTTTAAACTATAGTCACAATGGTAGGAAAAGAAATGGATATATTTACTGGAAAAGAAGACTTTACTATATGGAAACTCTAGATGCAAGCTCTTCTTGAATCATATGATTGTTATGGAGATATAGAAGATCAGTATGATCTTGAGACTGATCCAATAAAGAAACTCAAAATGTAAAGACTTGCACATTGCAAGTTAATGCTTCACTTATCACCAATAGTGATAAGAAAAATGCAGAATTGTAACACTGCACAAAAGCTTTGGACTAAACTTGATGAACTTTATGCAAAGAAGTGTCTTCCTAACAAGATGACACTTCTTAACAATCTTGCTAGCTATAAGATGAATACCTCTGTCTCCTTAGATGACAACTTAGACTATTTCTTTAAGCTAGTTTAAGATTTAGAAGCTACAGATGAAAAAATATCTTAGGAGCATCAAGTTGTAGTGATTCTAAAGGCTTTACCTTCTAAATTCAATGCATTTAAGAAGGTAATTAAGCATGCTAGTGTCCCTTACTATAAAGAAGGTGTTAGACTTATTAATGGAAGAAATAGTGGATGTTAACCCATTAAGAAAGAGGCAAAAGCGAAGTTTGTGTAGAACAATCATGAAAAGAAATCTTATAAGAAAAATAGCAAGAAAGGAAAGTGGCAGAAGGGAAGTGGAAAGGACAAGCATACCAAGGAAGGTGATGAAAAGAAGAAAAAGGGAAAAGGAAAGAAGTGCTCTTACTGTGATAAGGAGGGATATTTTGCAAGGGATGGTAGAAAGAAGAAGAGGGATAAGGTAGCAGAAAGTGGAGTTTCAGGGAATATGAAAAAATCAGAAGATTCAAGTGGTGATGAAATTCTAGATGTCACTGAGGACAGTGAAGACCTAAGCAGAGAATGGATTTTTGACTCAGGCTACACAATGCATGTGACACCACATAGGGACTGGTTCACTACATTTGAACCAGTCACTGTCAAGGTTTAAATGACAGATTCTGGGTAGCAAAGGATAGAGGGGATTGGAAGTGTTTCCATCAACATGTTTGATAGAAACAAAAGAATCCTTAGTAATGTCAGATTTGTGCCCGGAATAAGGAGAAATATGATTTTTAAAAGCTTGTTTGATAAGCAAGGGTTTTAGATCAGATCAAAAGATGGACTCAGAGAAATCCTAAAGATGGTAGAGTCATTATTAGGGAAGTTGAAAGGGGTGGGCTATACTATGTTATAGGCTCAATATAAGTTAATCAAGTTTCAGGGAATGGAAATCATGAACCAACCAAGCAATGGCAAGCAAGGTTGTGTCATGCAGGGAACAAAAGCTTGTTCCATCTCTCTAAGCAAGGCTTAATCCCTGAACAAAACCTACAGAAGTTGAAATTCTATGAATCTTGTGTGCTGGGAAAGCATCACAGATCAAGTTTTCAAAAGGGAGCTCATAGAGCCACAGAGATCATGGAATATACTCACAGTGATCTCTGGGGGCCAGCTTAAGTGCCTGCAGCAGGAGGGAACTTATACTTCATTTCCATTATTGATGACAGATCTAGGAAGTGTTAGGTATATCCTATGATGAGAAAGGATGAAGCATTAGAAAATTTCATGAGATGACATACACTTATGGAAAATCAGACTGGGAAGAAGTTAAGATGCCTAAGGACTAATAATGGATTAGAATACTGCAATAAAGAGTTTGAGGAATATTGCAGCAAGAAAGGAATCCTAAGGTACAAAACAGTAAGATCTACACCTCAACAAAATGGAATTACTGAGAGACTCAATAAGACTCTCCTAGAAAAGACAAGGTGCATGTTACTCTCTTCAGGTTGCTCACAATCTCTAAGGGGAGAAGTAATTAGGACAGTAGCCTACCTAGTTAATAAGCTCCCCACATCTGCTAATGATTATAAGACTCCACAAGAGCTTTAGAATAGTGAGAAACCTAACCTTACCCACCTTAAGATTTCGGATGTGCAACTTATGCACATCAGCAAAAGGGAAAATTGGAACCTAGAGCAATCAAGGGAGTTTTCCTAGGCTATCTAAAGGGGGTTAAGGAATACAAGATCTTACTACTCCAAAAGGGATGCTATAAAACTATCATAAGTAGAGATGTCATCTTCAAGGGAGATGAATTCCCTCTGCTGAACAAAAATTCTTCAAATTCAGACTATCAAAGGAAAATTCAGGAGAACTTAGGGTCATTGAACCAATTAGTCTATTTCTATGTGCCACCAGAAACTGAAGAAGGTGGCACACCACAAACTATTAATGTGGAGCTATGCAAAGATCAACACATCATGAACAAAAGAGAGAAGAGACTAAAGGTATGGGTGAAGAAGAAACCCCACACTCAACTTCAGCTGATGAATAAGTAAGCATACAAGACTATCAACTCACAAGGGATAGGCAACCAAGACAGAGAGTCCCTAATAGGAGGTACATTAACTCTAACTTGGATGAATATGCTTGTATTGTGGCTGAAAGTATTGAATGGAAGGCTCCTGAAACTTTTGAAGAAGCCATGACTAGAAGTGATGCTAAACAGTGGAAGGAGACTTGTGAAAAGAGTATTCTTCTTTGATGAAGAATATGACTTGGACTTTAGTGCCTAGAACTCTTAAAGTTAAATTGATGGAGAACAGATGGTTATTCAAGCTAAAAGAAGGAATAACAAAAGCTGAACCAAATATCTACAAGGCAAGACTTGTAGCTAAGGGGTATAGGCAGAAAAAAGGAGTTGATTACAAAGAAATATTCTCACCAGTAGTCAAATTTAAGACAATTAGACTCATTCTAATGTTAGCTATTGTCTATGATTGAGAACTCCATCAAATGGATGTTAAGACAACCTTCCTATATGGAAAGCTAGAGGAGACTATCTACACGAAACAACTAGTTAGTTCTGTAGACAAAGATAAGTCTGGTTATGTTTCCCTGCTTCAGAAGTCCCTATATGGGCTAAAGCAAGCACTTAGATAGTGGAACAAGAAGTTCCATAAAATAGCTAGTGAGATGAACTTTGTAAGAAGTGCCTATAACTACTGCTTATACTATAAGAACTTAGGAGGGCCAGAGGCCATCTTCATATTAGTTTATGTAGATGACTTGATTATTACTGGAAAAAGAGCTAGGCAGAATAATTGAAGTAAAGAACACTCTGAGCAATCACTTTGAAATGAAAGACTTGGGTGAAGTTCAGAAGTTACTAAGGATGCAAATTATAAGGAATAGGAGGGAATGAAAACTATGATTGAATCAACAAAGCTACATTCGAAAGGTATTAACTCAATTCAACATGGAATTGGAAAAACCTACCTCTATTGCTATAAGTTCACATCTTCAAATGATTGCTGATAAGAGCCCCCAAACTGAAGAAGAAAAGAAGGCTATGTTAAAATATCCCTATGATGTTGGAGTTGGTAGCATCAGGTATATGATGATCTATACTAGACCTGATCTTACCCATGCTATTAGCATTCTAAGCAAGTTCATGTCCAATCTTGGCTTTGAGCACTAGTAAGGACTGAAGAATGTCTTCAGATACCTTGTTAGAACCCTAAGCTATGGATTGTGTTTCACTAAAGCTAAGCTAGCTAAAATCAACAGTCTAAGACTACATGGATATGTAGATGCAGACTATGCAGCAGATAAAGACACAAGAAAATCAATCTCTGCATACTACTTCACACTAGTAGGAAACACAATCAATTGGAAAGTGCAATAATTGTCAATTGTATCACTCTCAACTACAGAAGCAGAGTGTTATGCAATTACAGAAGGGGAAAAAGAATTAACATGGTTGTTAGGCATCCTAAAAGAAATCCAAGCCAACCTAGCTACAGCAATAATATACACCGATAGTCAAAGTACGTTGTACCTGAGTAAAGACCTGGTCTTGCATGAGAGGTCCAAGCATGTTGATGTTCGACTTCACTTTGTGAGGGATAAAATAGCACAAGGCTATCTTCAACCTGGAGAAAATCAAAGGTGAGCAAAATCCTTCAAACTTCGGGACAAAAATAGTAACTCAAAAGAAATTTATTTTTTGCATGGACTACCTACAAATTACAGAAGCCACATGATTCTGAAGGAAGATCCATTCAATCTCACTGATGTGCAAAAACTAGGGTTTTGGATTCACAAATCACTCTCAGATTTTTTAATCAGAGTAGGGTTTTGGATTCATAAATCACTCTCAGATTTTTTAATTAGAGTGAAGATTGATGGACTAGGAGGGAATAATGTGATGGAAATCACTTAGACTCCACCAAACTTCACTCAGAATAAAAAAACAGATGAAAAATTTGAAGACAAAAGATGTATGTGTGATGGTGTCTGAAGGAATCGAAGAGAGAATGAAGAGATACTCTCGAATGTTTTATTCAGACAAAAACAAAAGCCAAGGCAAAGTGAAACACACGTGATACATTCAAGTTAGAAGCTAATGGATCAAAGCACTGTCTTATTACTTAAGTTACTGAACTTAATACACAGTCGTTTATAATAAGTCAAACGCTTCAAACGAAATGCAGCTGCAAATGACATAATACGCAGATCAAAAGCTGAAGGATTAGTAACTCGCGTGGGAAGCACATGTCCATTGTCTGATACATGCAAACACATTCAAAATCCATCCTCTTCTTCACCTATAAAGGAAGCAACTCAAGAATCAGACAAAGAACCAACATACACAGAAAAATCATCTTTCACATTTCAAATTGTATTCTATATCAAAGAGTGTGAGAATTAGAGTGAAGAGTTTAAGAGTGTGCTAGAGTACTTGCCATTGAGTACTAGGAGAGTTGAAGACTCTTACAAGTGTTGTGAATAACACTCATCTCTGTAAACTTTACTTCTCTTTTTCATACTAGTTGAAACCATTGAATCTAAGTATATCTACTAAAGTCATCAATGAAAAGACTAAAATAATGAGAACCAAAAAAATTGAATAAGATGGGGAGGTTTCCCAAATGTCACAGTGAATAAGTTTTAAAGGGGTGGTAGAAAGACAAGAAGAATGTAAAAAGGGAAGACAAACACTTTTTTAAAAAACAAGAAGCACAAGGAGTTATGACATTTGAACTAATACTTAAAGACCTAGACAATTTAGAAAGCATAGAACCATACAAATGACTAAGACATTGATGTCAAAGACTGAATAAAACCAGAGTGACTGTGTAAGCAACAGGATTGTGTAAGTGCAGTATAATCTTTATTGGATAAAGATTATTGTGAATGGAAACTGTGAGGAGCTATATCTTGGTTTGAAGGTCCTTTACAACATAACCAAAAGGATTAAATTCAATGAGACATGAATTATCAGTAACAAATTTAGCAACATAAAATATATTTGTAGTGAGATATGGAACTACTAAAACATTAAGAAGACATAGTGGATGAATTTGTGTAAGGAATGTAACAAGACTAGTAAAGGAAATAGGAAGAGTGTTACCATTACCAACAACAACTTAGTTGGGGCCATTATACGGAGTTAAAAAGTTTACAAAATGAGGGTCGAGTGTCATTTAGGTAGTAGCATCAGTGTCAGGTAACCATTCAACAGTAGCATTAGAGGGAAAATGTTGAGCATCTTTAGGGTTGTAGATATCCATAGTCGAAAAGGCATTGCTAAGAGAAGTAAAATCAAAAGAGGGCCCAATAGGGCAATTTTAGGACTAAAAACTTCAAAAATAGCAATGGATTGTAATATGAACCCACTTCCAACATATTTAACGTTAGGTGGGTGGTTTGGAAAAATTAAAAGTAGGTTGGTGTGGGTGTTGTGGGTTAGCATGGTTGGGCATAGGGGTATTGGGCCAGGGTATGTTATGCTGATAGGGTATAGGCAAGTTAAGGAGTTGGTGTAGGCTAGGACATTCAGCCTAGTCCACCAAGAAGCATAAGAAGGAGTAGGTTTACGGTGCTAGGTATTGGTTCTGCCTACAAAATGCCCACATCCACCGAAGTAAGAGGAATGGACCTAATTATGCCACTAATGACTCGCCAGATTGTGACACTAGAAAAGTAGCTTCAGTGGAGGAGACGTTAGAAAAATAGGCTAAGAGCTTTGTTTGTGGAGGAGGAGGCGAGTAAGAAGATCTGAAAAGCTAATGAGGGAGTCGCGATGCTCGATGGTAGTGACAAAGGACTTGTATTCATTTGAGAGACCATTCAAGGTGAATGAAATGAGATAATCATCTCAGATGGTATCATTGATGGCTGCGAGCTCTTCTATAGTGGTTGATACGATGTTGAGAAAATCAGAGATGAAGGAGGCGCTTTTCTTGAGCGTGTGGAGTTTTTGATGAAGCAACGAGTGCTGGGATAAGGACTACTGAAGGAAATGTCATTTAAGGACAAGCTAGAGATCCTAAGCAATATGAGACTTAAGGGCTAGGCAGGCAATGGAGGTGGAGAGGGATGCCATGAGATAACAGTAGACAAGGCAATCAAACCTCTGCCACCTACTGTATTCTAGAGACATGGTGTTGTCAGTGGAATAGTCCCATCAACATATCCGAGGAGATCAGAAGTTATGAGGACAAATTTAACTTGGTTTCATCAATCCAGATAAATTGTTACATCAAGAGGTGTTGTGAGAAAATTATTATGTTAGGATATTTATAAGGCTTCTATATTTGTTGCTTGACTGATGATGGTTTAATGCTTGGACTTGTATTTTGTAGATATAAAGAGTTGCAGAAATGTAAAGAAGACACAAGAATTTACTTGGTTCTATAGCACAGAGCTATCTATGTCCAAGGATCAATCTCACACTTTGGTTTTTCACTAGCTTCAAGGAAAGGAATACAAGAGATTGGGTGCTTCACAAAACACCTGCAAGAGCTCCCTCACAAACTCCCAAATACTCTTTGGACAAGTACTCTGGCACTCTCTTAGTATTTCTCTGTTGAATCAAAAGAATGAATACATGTATTAGCTTGTAATAATGTTGAATCTGAAGCTTAAGGTTTGTCTTATTTATAAGAGTTAAAGATGGTTGCCTTCGGTTGAGTTTGAATCAGTCAATGTATGTTGCATGCTCTCCTCACCTGACCATTAATGAATGCTTCTACTGTGCGTTTTTATTACGTTGAATACGTCTGCATTTTATCTTAGCCTCTGATGTTTTTTCCTCTTCATGTGTGTCTCACATGACTTAGGCTTAGTTTTTTCTCTAACTTATCTGGACGCTTAAGAGTTTAGCTCTCTCCCTTCTTCGTGAGCTTCAAATAGTCCCTTTCTTTCTCTTTCGATTCTTCATCTGTGTTCTTTGATTGTTGAGTTTGTGTGAGGGTTTATGGAGAATCTTGTGATTTCCTTTACATTATTCCCTCCTTCTTTGTGAATCTTCACATAGCTCTTCAATTCGTGACTGATTTTAGAAATTTGAAACCTTAATTTTTTCAAATTTGTGAGATCGACTAGTAAGTGTTATTTTTTTTCTTCAAGGAGCTTCATTTATCTATAGAAAATCTCTATGGAAAATAAATTTCTTTATTAAAATCACTTTTTTCCTAAAATCTGAAGATAAAATGAGAATAAAATCTGTCATATTTTTGTTCTCCTCTTATCATTTTCAAGTCAACCTCTCCACTGTTGATCTTATCCTTGATGAAGTAGAGTCGGATGTCGATGTGTTTCGACCTCTCATGCAGAACTGGATCTTTACTCAGGTAAAGTGCACTCTGATTATCGGTGTAGATTACATTCTTTGTGATTTGAGTTTTAATTTCTAACAGTAGTGTAGCATCCCGTTACCGATGCGATGAGCATATTGGTACGGGTAGAGCTGATAGTGCATAATTTGTGATCGAGTGCTTCATGGCCTCTGAGTATAGAGAGATAGATCATCTTGCACATGCATATACATAGTGACATGCATTCATGATTGTTCCGGC